>DWDX01001208.1:0-19917 GCA_018245675.1 Agara michaeli | reverse complement strand
TTTCAATTTTTATTTCTTTTTTTATATATTTATATTATAAAGTTACTTATATAAAGAAATACATTTTAATTTCATAGATACGGTTGTACAGTTGAAAACGCATGAATATTTAAACCACAGCAACACTCACCGTATCTCACGGGAGACACGTCAAAGCTCTCGCCGCTGTTGTTGAATTGCCAGAGGAAGGTTACTTCAGCTGGATCGGCGTGCACCGAACACCGCACGTGCAGAGATTCCGTCAACGCCGCGCCCACAACTTGTGGCGACAATTCACTGCACACCGGTGCATCTGTTCAAATATTAACAACGTTACTTCCCCTGTCGGCTCTGTAACAACGGGCTTATCTGCAACTTAGTGCAAATAAAACTAAAACAATATACCGAGATGACGAGGCTTCGTGTATTTCTATTGTTTATTCTGTTTATTTATTACGAAATAAATCAAATCAAAAACTGTATTATTAGTTATTAATAATAATAACAATAATTTCTTTTTTTCTAATTCCACACATTGTGTGTTAGAAACAATTAATGCCTTAACCTTTTTTAGTATTGAAAAAAAAGAAACAGATAAAAAAGAAAAAAATATTCTAACATTCGCTTGTTAATTGCTGGCGTGTGCCACATTCTATATCCTTCAGAGAGAACTACGTGTTAGGAAGCATGCGTATGTAGATGCGCCAAAGGGGGCCAATGTCTATGATCGATGCGCTCGTATAGAAATTATCCACAAGAGCCTCCGCAAACATTGCCTTAGCCATGCAATATCCTTGTCGCCCCAACACTTTGACACCCGACTTCATACAAATGTTTAAGTAATAATAAATTTGTTTTAACTTTTTAACGAACACTCTCCAACATTTTCGCGAGATATAAAAAAAAATGGCACAGTTACTTTCAGTGATTTCTATGGGAAAAAAAAATTACGCTACTAAGTGTACATATTTCATAAGACACACATATTATGAATGAACTGTATGTACAATTGTGCACGAAAGTTCATTACAATATCGTCATGAGGTATGGTAAGTTAAGTTTTCATGTTGTCGTGATTAAAATACGTTCACTCCTGGTTCGGTTAAAGCGTGCGACAAAAGAGTTCTCTAAATGAAATTTACGCTCATGTAGGAAGAAAAGACGACTCCACACAAATGAGTATGGAACAGTGCTTCTATGTTTTATTAAGCTTAACTATAATGTTTCACTTTACGTTCAAGGGCCGTTAAAATGTTCAAGTTTAAAAGAGAATCAGGTACGTTTACGCATGCCGTATTCATTATTTAAGTACGTTCGTAGCGTAACAACCTACAAAGATAATTAGTATTTTATTTATACAATCTAAAATATTACGCTCTTGTGAGTAATAAATGAATTATGTACCTCATAATTTGATTCGTCTTTTACGCTGTGAATTTCAAACAAGAAATTTTAATCTTCTGTTTGTAATTTCACTGATCATATTAATATAATATGATTGAGTGAAATGTAAAATTAAGTTCTATAAATAAAATGGTTTAGAATTTGTGGCAGTTCTTTACGTTGGCCATAATTATAATTACGTTACTTAAATAGGAATAAAAAGTCGAAGTTAGGTAGTAAGTATTCTTTCTGTGATATAATCGAATCTTTATATCAAGTCGTATCATGATAGTCATAATAATAGGCCATTGCTCCAGTATTTAAGAGTCAACGACCTGGGAATATTAGTCTTAGGACATCGACTCTGATTATTTTGTTTTCCTTGTGACGTGAACAATTAAGTCACGGAAGGAAAAGACCAATGCGCCGATACAGAATCGTGTAATAAATCTTATACCGGACACCGCTGTTGATTTACGTCAGCCCGCGGCGTAATGAGGGGGGCGGGAAGGGTATGCCATACGTGTATCCAAGCACCGTGTATATATTAGGACGCTCGTATTAAACAGGGAACGTTGTATTTTTAGTTTACTTACCTCGATTACCACCACCTCAAAAACCTGGACACTAAATTTAAACTATAAGCATTTCGAAAAAACCATTTTTGTTTGGAATTTTTTTTAATAAATCTCCAAATTTAACTGTATTTCAGTTAAGATATTTGCATTTTGTCGATATATATGTTATAGAACCGTAACATCCAACGCATAAATTTGTATTACAAACAAACCTGTCCTTGGGATTTGTAACAGAATTATTCGGAATTATTATGATTGAACGAATACAAAGCTCTATGAAATGAAAGTGATACGGCAGAACAACAGATTTACAAGGGTCGTCGCTGAATCGCAATAATATTACGGAATAATTTCGATGATTTAATACTGGCACCGCCTTCCTCTGTGGCAATTACGATGCGGCCGGTCGGCCACGGAAGGAAACCGGTACGTCGATCCAAACCGCAATCATTTGAATACCTACGTAGACACGTCGGTATTTATAGGGTTGTAATTCATACCCTATGATGTAGTGACATTTTATTGGGACGATATATGTCCTCGTTTCCGACTTTTGTGCGCGGTTGTACCTGTTTATTTCTGGATAGTTTTAACCGTAAGTTGAATATGTAGTGTTCATGTTATTTATTTTTTATTACAGGTTAGAATACGTTGAATAAAAATACCTTTTAAATGTTATCTCATACCGAGTTCCAATTCGAAAATTACAACTCGCATAATAAATGTCGCTCAAACGATTTTAATTTGTTTGTAACTTTGTTTTTATCATTGTACAGTCTCTACATTAGCTACTTTACGCAACGTATTACACAAAAATCAATGATATTATTGTTACTTATAATTCAAACGCTTAGTTCCGCTACTTAGACTTTAATGGCACCGGGCCGATTTCCCTAACATACCCTGCGTATTTATTGTCAAGCACGTCTAATATCAACAGTCGTAAAGTTAAAGTTATGTTTTCTACTTCGTATAGTGTACTGATAGGGTGAGGGTAGTGTACTGATAGGGTGAGGGTAGTGTACTAAGAGGGTATACCTTTCCTAGTCTAACCATACTCACACTGTACCCGGAGCCGGACAGGCTCGCTGGCGGTCTCCCCGCGCCCGTTCGCCGCCTTGCACGTGTAGCGGCCCGCGTCCTGCCGCGCCACCCGCTGCAGCACCAGCGACCTCGTGCTCAGGATCACGCCAGTTGTCACGTTTTGGGTCACCGACCTGTTCTGTATACGACACCGTCAAAATATTTCTAGATTCAAACTTGAAAATACATCTACAGACTGTATTCGGAATTAAAACAACGATAATGTCTACATATATAACAAAACTGAGGTGTCTACTTATTGTGGCAAAATATCAGTTTTTTACTAAATGCATATAAATTAAATTGCTGGTTCTTGTCGTAAAATTGATTTTTTCCTGACGATAGCGTAAATGATGTAGGTACCTATATGAATATTATATGCACCTACCTGCATAATGCTTTGAAATCATCTATAGTGTGATATTGAAACCAATTATTCTGTATAAGCTGGAAACTTGAAGTTTCCAGCAAAGTTTATGTATCGGGTTGTAAGTTTACCTCCAACAGTAGTTAAAGTTCAAGAAACATCATATCAAGCACAGGTGTTTGTGTAAGAAATAAAACTGACTTTAGATGTTTGCGAGAGTTTTGACTATGAAGTCTTGTATGCATATATTTTTAATTGAATTTAGAATGGGAATTATTTATTATTAATCAAACAAGAAAATAGTTCCAATAATTTGTGTTTTTACTAAACAATAGAAAACCTGTCGTGCACGAATAAAATTCATTCAAGCAGGATATTATAGAATTAAATATAGAAATAACACACATGTAAAAAAAATAAACATGTGTGAGTTCTCGGGGTACCCCCGTCAGGAACGAAGTTCCTTACGCTTATTTCCTCACTTACGCAAATAACAAATAAGTTATACCGAAATTTCCACCCTTTAACTGTGATGGTTCTACCACCGTAATCATAAGCGTGCAACTCTATTTCCATATGCACTAATTAAAAGTGTGGAAAGTAGCAGCCCTAGCAAACGGTACTTAACTGTAGAAACATTAACTTATCACTTACATTGTGATACCACGATATTCGATGCTCCCTAGGGTTGGCGCGAACATTGCATTCGAAGTACACATCGTCGCCTTCTTTGATGTCGTGAGGGTTAAGAGTGCTTCCCAAGGTAAGTGTCACCAGCGGAGTGTCTAAAAGGAAAGGGCTATTAATTTTGGATTGCTAGTGATTTGCAGTTTTAAGAGGAAAAAATTGATTTCACAAACTGTTAGAAAATTTTGTGACTTTCCGTTCTAAGAAACTGTATCGGAGTTTTGTTAAGTTTCAAATCGCAGACGTTCTTTTTCTCATTGTATTCTATTGAATAAAACAATGTGTTAAATTTGTATTACAACAAATTTAAACAATATATATAATCTAGATATTTAATCACTCAAATTTGAAACAAGATGTTTTAATTGGAAAGTTTACGATCTAATTTTGTTTGAACTACTCACATCTTAGAAACAGCATGTAGAAAATTACGATATCGTGTTAAACAAGATGATTAACAAATTGTTACAACACGAGCACGCGTATTATTACTCGTGTTATTAAAATTTGTTTCGAACGCAAATTCCCTCGCACAGAGCTCGACATGAATTGAAATTTCACTCTTCAGTAATAAGCGATGATACAGTTTAGTATCTATCTTGAATTTTAATGGTTCTTATAAAAAATATTAGCTACAAATATTATTTGTCCTGTATTTCGAATGATTCCGAGGTAATAACATAATTATTGTACATTTATTACTGTATACAGTTTATAATGTGACAAATTTTTAACATACTGGCACATAGCATTTCTTTTAAATATTACATATAACAGAGAAGGTTTTTAGATGGTGAGTTTTGCTTGGTTTAATAATAGAGAAAAAGCCGTTTGCAATTTTGTTTACTCTATTTTAAGTACCTACAAGAAAAACTCACGAAGGATTATTGTGGCGCATAAAATCTAAGAAACTTGAAGGAAAATTTCTTAAAGACGTTGTTGCCTTGAAATCTATTTTCAGAATAGCTGTAAGGTTATCTGAAAAGATTAGCGTTATTTTCGATAAGCTATTTATTTCGTAATGAACAAGATATTGAATGATTAATTTAGTCTTTAGTACTAATCTTATCGTTTATAATTTTTTAATTCAAATTAGCACAATACGAACAGCCTTATGACCGGCCTGATATTCGGCGATTTTTTTATTTTTCATCATTTTGTAATCACCAGAGCCACAACTTAGAAGAATGATGTGACATTATACATTGAATGATGAAATAGGTGGCTAATGATTGATAAAGTAGAGCAATGCAGGGTGCGTAAAGAAAGCGGTAGGACGATAAGCACTTGCCTGTGTTCAATGTTCGTCACCAAACTGTACAAACTGTTAGTGGATTGTTGGTAGTCACTAAGCTGTACAAACTGTTGCTGGATTTTTGTTAGTCACTAAACTGTACAAACTGTTGTTAGATTTTTTGTTAGTCACTAAACTGTACAAACTGTTGTTGGATTTTTGTTAGTCACTAACTGTGCAAACTGTTGCTGGATTTTTCTTAGTCACTAAACTGTATCTCTTCTTTGAAAAAAATACAATGTATCACAATACTTACATACAACATTGAGCTGCAGGTGATCTTCTATGACTTTCCCCGGTAAAGCTGGGTTAGTTGCCAAGCACTTAATCACCACTCCATTATCAGCGGGTACTGGACTGAAGACCAGAAAACTAAGTGACCATGTCTCGTTCAAGTAGTCACTTATCTAGGGTAAAGGAGACGAAAAATCAATATAACTTAATAAATACCATTTTACATATTTCAGTATTTAAAGACTACTCATTTGATTACGTTAATTAAATTGAGAAAATGAAATCTCCTAATACCACAATTCTAACGATGATTATAATATGCTCCGTCAAATTATTTTTTTGGATAAAACACAAAAGGGAAAATTATATTTAATTGGTTTACAAATCAAATGCCGACAAAGTATCGCCGGAACTGAAAATAGCACCGATATTCGATTGACTCTGTCATTTATGTTTCATTTTAATGATGTAAGGATATTGTAGTATGAAAGGTCAGTTTCAGAGGTTGTTATATAGGCACTCGTATATACCGTCTTTGTTTGCGTTTCAGTAGCAGTCGGAGGATAATGAGCGTTGGGTAAACAGAGTAGAGTGCCATAGAAAAGTATGTAATTATGGACAAGAATTTTTCGTGACAGACTTGTATTTTTATTATACGATGAGCTGGCAGTTTGCCCCTACCTCACAAGCGAAACCGGAGATGCAGCTTAAGATACCTTACGCCTATTTAAAAAAATGAATCAATTAGTAGAAGTAATAATCTATGCGTTAGAATAAAACTTAGACTTTTTATATAATAGAATATTAAAATGCAAGTTCATAAATTTAATTTCCAAAAAAAATTTATCTAAACTTATTAATAGAATTTAAGTGTCTGTCTGTGATTTTGAAATAAGTCATAAGTTATCTAATTTTGTAAAATTTTTTGTTGCGAGGCGCAACATGTTCATAAATATAATTAGACAACATGCATTTAATAAACCAAATTATACACAATAAGATCACATTGTAATGTTATAATAAGGAATCCAATTGTTGTAATAAAATGTTCACAGTTACAATGTGGAAGCATTAACGCTACATTTATTACCAATACCTAAATAACAACGCCTGCATTTTTCTGTAATGATCTAAAGAGTATTGAAAACAAACACATTACAATCCAACGTCTTTACAATCAACGTCACATAATGTATATTTCCACAGCACCTACCATATATATTTACACATTTTATTAAACATAAATTGATGTAATTAAAAAAACATTACCATACAAACATACATAAAATTATGAATATATAAATCTATAACAACATTGTAAAGATATACCTTTTCCTTTTCAAAACTTCTGTTGTCCTTGAACCACGTGATATGTGCAGGCGGCCTGCTGCCTTCGGCGGCACAGCGAAGAGTCGCGGCCGCCCCCGCGATGAGCTGCTGAGGACGATTCAGTAGCGATACTGATAGAGGCACCACTAGATAAAAAAAGGGTACATGAATAGTAAAGTAGGATAATACGGCTTGAAAAAGAGAGAAAGAGAGCCAACATAACAAGGTTTCATCCTAATTAAACAGTTACAAGATATAACGATGACATTAATGATTAGTTAAGAAGTGACCTTTTCGTTATTGTTATATATTTCGTTATTTCGTTATTAACCTAATACCTAACAGTCCTTACGAAGCGGTGATGTGTGCTAATAATTATGTTTCATATCGGAAATAAATTGTTTTATATCATATTGATATTCAGTGATTGTTGAAATAGTTTTTTGCGAAGAATAATACTATATTGAAAAACAAATGCAATCGAATACTTATTTAGTACATAACACATTTTCAGGAAGTGAGTAAGGTCAAGTCAATCTATATAAGTTAATTATGCGTAAGGGAACATAGTGTCAAGTATAGAAGAGTTATTAAGGTCCTTATTAGTGGTATTCGCAATCTTCTAATAGTCGTTTACAAGAGAAGAGTCTTCGATCTATTTACGATAGAGCACGTACACTTCTGAAAGTAGTTCACGAGAAGTACACTTTCGTCCTGCATCGTTCAGTGGAATTTCTTTGAAAATATTAAAGGCACGAAACGGACCGTGTGGACGAACTTTTGGCGTGTTAATTTTAAAAAAAGTGTTTTCTTTATTCTAATAACTAGCTTTTGCTCGCGGATTATCTCACTCAGCAATCGAATTTAAAAAAAAACAATAACTGTGTTAATTTCTTTTATTAACCACGAACGTGAATCTAAACTTTTAAAGCTAGTTATCAAAATAAAAAAAAGTATTTTCTCTATTCTAATAACTGGCTTTTGTTCACGCAGAAATCGAATTAAAAAAAAATCAAATGCATTAATTTCCTTTATTAACTAAGACCGTGAAATTAAAACTTTTCAGTGTTTGTTGGCTCATGCAGACTGATGAGTCAATTTTAATGTAATAAGCCGTGACGAAAGCTTATTAACGAGATCTAGATACGAATATAAGATACTTTTTACGGCGGGAAAAATCTCTCATTACCGCGGAAGCGCGAACGAAGATGATAACGTGAGGTAGAGGTAACGAGGTTTATGAAACAGGCAGATAAATATACAGATATTTGTACAATCTAAGATGTCTGCAACTTGACTTTCAGAGTGGGTTTATTCCATAATTCTCGAGGAGTTCCGATCCTCTAAAGCCTCCGAAGAGAATTGTGTACACTCATTTTAAATCGGTCAATACATGTACGTAGTAGGTAGTATTCTATAAGGACCAGTTGGATACTAGTACTGATTTGGTTACATGAAAGACTGACGAAAATAAAAAGACATATATCTAATGCAAATGAACTAAATGTTGATTATTAAGAGTGTAAGATCATCGCTATTAGTATTGGCCTGTTACGACAACAGGCCAATACTACAACAGGATCTGCAACAGGACCGAATGTCGGACACATTCCCACGTTACGCGGCTTATGCGCTCATGGCAAATCTTTTTGGTATTTACCCACATACATTAGAGTGAGCTTAAATTCAAATTTATTCGTAGATATATAGACGAAAGAGATAAATTGAGGTAATTTCATGATCTGCGTAATTTTTTTAAGCGATCCTAGCCTATATTTATATTGTTTGAACATATACATATAAGCAAGATCAATATATCCGCGTTACTGCCACTGACGTATTCGCAAACGTACACGTTTCTATAGTATTGAATTCATCCATCGCGATTCCCAATACCGAAACAATCTCATTACAGCGAGTGAATTTTATAGTACCCCATTTTTCCAGTGGCTGGCTACGCAAAAAAATAAGATTACACAGGAAACCTTGTGTACCTACATTTGCTTCACAAACGAAATTCGGAGCTTTTACGAAAAACGTCCTAGACACATACTGACGACATTTGTGTCGCTGAAGTAAGTTTGAGTGGGAAATAAAAAGATAGCGGTTGGTAAACTGTGTCAGGTGGAAAGTTTACGAGTCTCAAAATATAATATTGTGTTTCTATTACATACTCTATTTAGTTGAACAGATACATTTGTTTTGAATCCGTTCTAGAATGCTATTTATAGCTTTACTAGTATTTAAATCACGCTGGTATAGATTTAGCGTCAGCATATATTACAACACTCAAACAATTTCATTACGGGAATGAATTTAATATACCATTCAAATTTATATTTTACTAATGGAATAAAATGGAGACCGTACAAAAAGGCACTCATGAATTCTTTCACGAGGAATTTTATAACATGTATACATCTTAATTATCCATAAATATCACATAAAAGGGACTAATAGAATAGTAATGGACCTATCATTAACACTGGATAAGCTAAATAAGGTACAATTAAGTCACTAAACACAGTTAAAATGCCGCCCGTGTTGTCGAAATGTAAAAGAATAGAAAGTTATTTAACTAAAGGACTTCTTTCACCCGCCAATTACTCAACGTTTATTACTCCGTTTTGTATATTTACCTTTTTCTTCTGGACCATCATAATATGCCTTATTGCTTTTTAGATTCCTAAATGTTTATTTATCGTAGTTTAGAAATACACTTAGCGATGTAATCGATAGATCGCAAATTTAAAACTGCAAATATAAAGACATATTATCAATATGGTTGATATTTATTAATGCATATATCGAATAATGCAAACGTTGCTGTAAGTTGCAATTAATGCAAATTAATAAGGTGGACCTGTTGGCCACGTTTCGCCACTGCCTTCTATCATTGAGTCAGCACTGTCTCATATGTTCCAGACCGCACATTACGAGACAATATCCGGAAGCTGGATATTAATGATTCCCAGCCAATTTATTCCAACTTTAATGCTTAGCGCCACGTTTCTTGTATAGCTTACCATAAAATAAAAAATAAACATTATAAGTATAAAAATTATCATACGTTTTAAAATTTGAAACTTGCGCAGATCAAAGTATGTTAGTAATGTTTTATGATGTGATATCTGCTAATCTGCTCTTGGACATTCTGGTAGACTATGGCTTAAAACCTAGGCATGAGCATGACACCCAAGTCCAGTAGTGGAAAAATAAACGTTGCAAAACATATAAACAAAAACATGTAATTGTCAATTGAATATAAACGAAGTTACGGAGAAACTCTCGATACCCATAAAAAAACGACTGCAAAAGTAGATTGAAATGTTGTAAAAGAGCAAAGACAACGAAGAAGGTTAAAGACCAACTCGATTTATATTGGAATTCGCTCAAGAAAACTTAATTAAAATAGTCGAGCGATCAAGCTGTCTGAGAAAATTACAAGATCTTGCAGGTGGAAATGGTTGATGCGGCTGAATTCCATAGATATATCAGACTGAAACTGAAACCCAGGACCTTAGTTACTCTCCTCACTTTAAGAACTCGTAGGAATACGCTAACATATTACGAACCTACTTACTGTTTCCACGTTAGAAGATTATGAAGTAAAGCAAATAAATTAGTTTTAATTAATGTCGTAAATCTTAGCATAGATTTTCAATGTTGTCATATTGGGGTAAGATATAAACTATGTATGTATAAGCCAATACATTATCATGAATATAAAAAATACAGTCATTTCTATGTTACATTCAATAAAAGTTAAATCTTATCTGATTTTATCAGCAATTAACGGAATAACATTCGCTAAAAGGATTTTCAAACACTTTCAAGTATCTAAATTCAACGTGACTAATTTTTTTTCATAAAGTTTTTATTTAATACTAACTATTTATGTATTTCTGTGATTACCGAACCTAACTACTGAGCCTGGGTTGTGAGTTCGATTCCCAACCTAAACAAATATTTCTGCTATGAGCCCAATATAACGTTCTACGTCTGAGCGTAAAGTTATATAAATATTTTGCGTAAAAATTAAAATTTCCTATATTTTAAGTACTGAGAATGCATGACGTGAGCTATCGCAAGTACATATTAATTATTTTCCAACATTGAACAATAATTATAATATAATGAAAATGGCTTAAATTTTAACCCCTAGTTTGAAAAGGGAATAATTTAGATTGAATTATTATTAAATTACTTAAAGATGTCCTAGTAATTACATTAAAATAAATATATAATACATTTATTAAAATAAGTTTTTTAATTTCAAAAACACATCGTGAGATTGCTCTAGAACTGTGAGAACTGGCCGTTGGAAACGAGACTGTCGACTTTCAAAAGACTTCTGCATTCAATGCAAAACTGTGACCAAGTCGGTGGAAGTTTTTAGAACAGGTGGTCTCATTTGATAGTAGGGCGATCGTTAATTTTTGTCGTATGTCAAAACCATCTGTTATCTTGCAGCTAGATATGACTCCCGATTCAGCGGCAGACTACTAAGATAGTATGTAATATATAATTGAAAGCATATAAACTAATTAATGAAACCTTTTGCTATAATAAGCGAAGAGAATATTGACTGACAATTACAATTACTTGGATGTTATTTGCCTGCCTCACGTTGCACGGAAAAAACAAATAATAATAATAGTTTTTAGACCTTTTATTATACAAGAATAATAATAAATAAAAATATGTTTTATATTTAACTCACGGTTAAGTTCCAAACGTACGGCTTTCTCCTGCGGGGGCACCAAATGCGTGTTAGTTGCTCGACATTTAAACGTAGTGTTTAGATCTTCTCTCTTCAGATGCTGCATCTCCAGACGATTAACGACGACATGCGTGTCTGTTTTCACGCCAAGGTACTGAGGCTCTGGTGTTCCGTTTATTAGCCAGCTGACTACCGGTTGGGGGCGGCCTGCGTATTAATAAAATACTTAAAATACAGAAGCGTTCGCAAATACACAACCAAAGATACTTTAATATCTGAAAATGTCTAATATGAATAGAGTTCCTAAATAAAATTGGGAACGCTTAGTAAAACACAAATTTCCTCAATTAAAATTAAAAAGTTCCTATTCGGAAATAACATAAGATGAATCGTTTTAATACTGAGTCATTTACAAATGCGGTCCTAAAAACCATTCGACATAATTGTGCATAATGCGATGACATCAATATGTGTTTAATTTAATGAAATCCAATCGAACTACTATCGGACCGTCCAAATTTTCGTATCGACAGCGACTTAATGGAGGATTATTTTCGATCCGAAACTTTTGCATCATCACAATTGTTGGGTGCACGGGCAGAGATTATCCGTGTGCCGCGGTCACTGGCGCCCCGCCAGCCGCCCCTACTGCGGACTTTTCAATGAGCTCATTGAAGTGGAATATCTCTTCCAATGTTTCCACGGAAGAAGTCAAGCAATAGAAAAATTGTAGAAATGCGCTCGTAATTTCAGTTAGCTCTATCGTCGCTCGCGCCCCAACGAACGCATCCCGCTGACTGAAGACACTTGATTTTGTTTCTTATTGATTCAGTTTGCTTGTTTTACCCCTTTATTTTTCATAGAACGGTACACGGCAAAACTATAAGAGATACCTAGTACACGTTTCTACAGATGTTTTTATGCCAAATAAAGAGTGCAACGTTATAATCGTAAATTCTAAAACGGTTATTTGACAGTTGAATAGAAAATAAATGTTTAACAATGGCAGAAAGACAATTACTAGTTATTTATGAAGAAGTGGGTACATAGTTTTTTGTATTCGGTCTGCAAAATTTTGATAGGTCAGTAATTTTTATTTTGGAATAGATACACTGTATTTAGATTTATTGGATTTAGAAATGTATTGAAACGCAGATATGCCGATTGTAACAAGGAACTTGTAAAGCAAGTGGTAAAATATAGGGTTTAATAAAAATAATAGGATTTTGCCTCCAAACGTAATGTACGTTCTATTTGAATTCGATTTTAACTATTCAACAAAGTAAAAAGATGACGTGAACTGCCAAAAGTTATTAAAATAATAATTGAAATAGTTACATTTCGTCATGGTAACAGAACAATCAAAAGTGCCGAAATCACTTCTCCAATTCAATTAATTACAGAACAAACACACGTACGTTTAGTTCAATTAATTTGAGCGACAGTCGTTTTCGATTCGTCACACAACATCCAACAGAAATCAGTATCGTCGAGCTCTTTGTGGCATTTGTAAATATTGACCAATGTACTTTACAATATTGACTCCGACATAAATACGAGCGAACCACTGGTCGCGTAATAATGAGCTCATTCAGTCACTACTCATTGCGACAATGCGAATCGGTAGTGCTTGAAATCAACGGACGCAATGATACAGATTGAAACTAATGTTTTGCGATAGAAATGCGTCATCGCTTTATTCCAAATAGTACAATTTCGTTTATATATCGCTATTCGTTCAATCACCGCGTCAATATGTTCATGTACGTATATTATCTAACAACGTGTCATATATTTGTGATTTGAATATGCACGCGTCAATATTGCATTACAGAATTACTTTACCGTTTCGATTACTGGGGGATATTGTATATAAAATAAGCATTTTCACAATTTCATTATCAAACGAATATTTTCAGTTAATAGTTGTGAGCAAAGTTCTTACAATATCCAGGTTAAGTTGTTTACGAAGAGATATTATTGAGCTATCGCCTCTAGCTATCTATCGTTATTTAAAGTTCATAAATATTGTGCTATCGTTCAATATTAATTCGAACATAAATACTAGTCAATCATAAACCGTGCACAATAAATTTACTGAGCCAGTGCTCATCGCGACAATCAGTATCGCATATGACAATTGATTCAATAGTAAAGTACTAAAATAGACACGCATTTTGGTTTATTCACATTACAACACGTGCTTATGAGTATTTCTCACATCATTTCTCGTATTTCTCAGACTATTTGAATAGTAAACATAATACGAACATAATTAACTTGAGTGTACCTAGTAGATTTTATATATACATCTGGTAAATACACTTTTTAATGATCTCGTTCACATATTGCACTATAATTACAAACAGAAATAATCATAACGCTTTCCGTGCGTTTCGATATTCGGCATAATTATGAACGGTATAATTATAATTACGTATAATCAGTCATGTCAAATCAGTAATGCATCGCATCGCCATAAATACCGTGGAAACAGCGATAATCGGAGTCTATGAAAACTGATCATAAACGCAATGAAATACATAGACTGAAACTAATGCCACGCCATTCCAATGCATTGAACTTTATTGACTGTAAGGGAAATATCTAAATGGAATGGAAATGGAGTCTCTACCCTTTTCGTGTTATGCAAAAAAATGTCTTCATAGCTATTACATTTATCTTTGTCTTTAAAAAAATTTGAATACCCTACCAATAAATAATTTCCTAATTAGCAATATTATTTGCTTGATCTTTTCCTATTTTACACAACTTACTTTATTCTTCACTTTTTGAAATTGAAATACAACTCTTTACGTAAGAAAACATCGCGAGGAAAGCTACTTGGCCATAATGTTTTCTAAGCCTATGAAGTCTATCAACGAGCCCTTGACCAACCTAATAAAACTTAACCCTTCTCATTACAAAAGGAAACACTTGTCTAACGTGCGTCAATAAAAAAGGGGTTGAAAACAAACTTCCATCTTATTCATTATTATTATGCCATAGTTACATCAAATCAATCAAGTATAACAGGTACAATTATAATTATAGCATTAGCGGGATATAATTAATAGGACACAGTACATTTAGTGCATCTCAATAAGAATAATCTAGATAACAGTTGAGATACTCGTGACCCGCGTTGTATCCACGGCGCTTGACGATCGTTAGTATCCGAACGCGTTGTCAAACACACGACTTCCCTTCGACTTCTCAAAGAACCGTGACCTGTTTGTGTACCTAACGAGTAGTGCGACCAGGTCATTAGTGAATTGCAGGATAACTACATGGCTACAGAAATTCCTATATAGTATTGTATCAGTTGGTATAAAATCTCAGTGAGATGGTTAAATTAAACCCACAGAGTAAAAATAACAATACCTGTTGACATAAATATGATATTTATCATTTATATGTGCAACCAACATTTAAAATTATAATCACCACTGGTTTAAATTCTTACGAAAGTAACTCGATAGATTTGATTATTACATACGGTCAACGGAATGGGAATGTTGCTCACGATATGGCTACACTATCCATGAATCATCTACATAATGTTTGCAAAATGGGCGAAATTTAACATACATTTGACTTACAGTTTTCACGGGTTTATTACGCCTGCTTCTGACCTGTTATTTCACGATATACCTTTATATTTGGACGTGTTATTACTGTAAATGATTTACGCTTTGGTGAGAACGTAAACGTTCACGTTATTTTGTAAACGATAAGTTAAATTGAGACGTCTAGCTCTACTTTATTCATATTAAAACATTAAAACATGAGCATAGGTACTTCATTGATGAATTGAATATAAAAAAAAGTTTTATTACATATTATGGCATATGGCATGGCATATGTGGCATCACGTAAATTTACATAACATGGCATGACATTACGTACGTAATACTACACAACAAAAACAACTCAAAACTACTTTTTTATTTATGGGACTTTTTTATAAGACTTCATGTCTACTACAAATACACAAATTTCGTAATCAAAGAATGAACGTTGCATTCATATGACAGTCAAACCTTTTTCTCAGTGACTTTATGGCCGTTCGAATATAAAATATATTTTTTAAAATAACCCAGAATAAAATGACTGCATTCGTCAGTTACGTATGGATTCCAAACTTTCATTTCTGTTGTTCGACATACGATTTTCACTTTGGAATGTGGATTTAGCTACATATCAAGTTAACGTAGCTACTGCCTCAGTCAATTTTACATCTGTGTCGTGTTTCAATAGTTACACAATTTCTTTTATTGTGGGGGTGTATTACACTCCTCTGCCTACCCCTTAGGGGATTACAGGCGTGATGTTACGTTCTTTTATAACAATAACATTAAATTAAAATGCAACTTTTACTCACCTCCACGGACTTCGCAAACTAAGACCAACGCAGCCCCTTCCTCTAAAGGGCCGACCACGCCCGAAACATCTGCACCAGATTTGTCGTAAAGCAGCATTTGATGAGGTGGTACTGCAACAAAATGGTATATTCAATTCTTATAAGAAATAACTTCTAAATCTAGCCGTATTGACTGGCCTATTAGTCTAGTAGTTAGAGAACCGGACTGCTTAGCTGAAAGTTGTGGATTCTATTCCCACCCAGGACAAACATTGGTGTGTTCTGTTTCTGGGTGTAATACAATAATCTATAAAAGCATTACATAGCATGTATGTATTATATTTTTATAAGTTCTCTGATCGTCATAATACTTGCTCTCCCTAGCTTAGGATCACATGGCCATGTTTGAAGGTGTCCCAAGCATATGTGGAATTACTTATCAATTAGGACCAGTTAAGACTTCATACCAATCGGTACTTGTAATAACCGCCAGTAGTTTCTTCCCATCCAAAAATTTACCGCTCCCGGCATCGTTTAGCCTAACAAACCATCCGCTATACACCAGCGCAGTAGATACAGCATGGCACTCATTCATAATATTCATACTATATGCAATAAAAATCGTCTATTTAGACTGGAAATGATTTGCGGTCAATTGACACCGTGTGTATTATATGGATATTAGAATACTGAGCGACAGTATCACATAGGTAGCCGATGCACTATTACACCGGTATTGGTTGTAGTCATTTATAGATATTTTGCCTTTGCGATCTACAACCGAGTCGAGATTACGAGCACTTCGCTTAGGATATGTCAATAATATCTTAGCTAAAAACGTACTTCAAATCAATATATTTTGAACATATGCCGTCTCTATTATCCTGATTCAGTCATTTCCTTACAAATTCCATATAATTGATATGAATTCAAAATCATATTCGTATAGATATTCTGATCTACTTTTGATTACAGTATTTATGGATAGGTCGTATTGAGTATGGTTTCAATTTAATTAGGGGCGATTTATTAAAGTACCGTCTTTGTGGTAACATAATGATTAACAATTAGGAAGCCTGGTACTGCCCATTGTGGAATTACTTTGTAGTACCAATCTTTTGATGAGGATTGCTTGCAAATTGCCTCTACACTCGAGTTGCCTAATGGATTTCAATGGAATGGTTGCATATATGAAATGTAGACATTTTTGAACGCTTTGTTCTGTGCAAAAGAAATTTACTTCCTTCATCTCTTTGCTCGCGTCTTTCGTCGCCTTGAATAGGGTAATTTCTTTGAAAAGCACACCGTAGTTTGCTCGGCATTTTACAAGCGGTATTCATGTGCTTATCGTTTTGAAATATTTCTTACGGAATGCAAATTAGAGTTCATAACATTATTCGTTGAAAGCAGCACAAGTTCCCTTGTGAGCTAAGAGGGAAGGAAGGTTCTTGTGATGCTTTATTCGGCTCGAGGTGAACTTAATTCCGCGCTTTCAGCTCGCTCTGGCATGACAGACTTCTGATTTTCACACAGTGTTTCCAGGCTTCTTGGTACAGTGGGTAGAGCATGACTGCTAAACCGGAGGTTGTGGTTCCGATTTCCATCCAGAACAAACGTTTGTGTGACGAGAACAGTTGTTGGATATGTGTCTGATTTTAAGAAATATATGTCTATAAGTATAATTAAGCGGATATTCTAGGTTTCAGAAAATTATATAACACATAATAATAATATGTATGTAAAAAGTAGTGCAGATGTCTGATTATAAAAGATAAGGCAAAGATAAGCCTCAACACATTCCCGTAAAGACAGAATCGAGGCGAACTGATTTAGGATTGATTAGCTTTGCGCTTACCTAGGTCAGGTGATCAATTTATCTTTGGCAACGGTCCATATGCGATCTGAGATGGTACCTGTTCAATTATTGTCATCATGATAAAGTAGAAATTCTCACTGGTTATTAACACTTTGTACAGACATTTACATATTGAATTATTGAAGCAAATTGAATTGAAAATTTGAATTTGAATAAACTGAATGAATGAAATTTGAATAATCAATGCTGTGATATTAGATTTTTCTTTTAAATTACCCAATGAAATAGAATTGAACACTTGACAAAGCTTTATTATTACCAAGACGCAAGTAAGTTGGAAAATCTTCAGTCATGTTTTTATCTGATTAAGTCTAATTTCCTATTAAATTCGAACTGTCCCGCAGACGTTATCCGCGTCATCGTTGACCGGCATCGCTTTATCGCTGTCCGTTGAGCGGCTCTAGCCGGCAGTTCATAATTAAAATGTCCGCGGGACGTCATTACGTACGACCGCCAGAGTTCAACTCCGCCTTAATGACTAAATTGATTTCTGGTGGTCTCTCTGTAAAAAATTGTTTGTTATACACACTTTGTGAATATACTTCTTTCAATACTTAGCATTCTGAAATGTATACGCTTGCTAATATAATATATAACTCTAGGTCTAATAAGGCGAGTCCCACATACTGGTGTCCTGGGCAGTCGGGATGTGCAAAACCATTTGTTCGCGACAAAAAGGAACGAAGCGAATCCTTTTTCTTTAAAATTTGATATATAATTGGATCTTTTTGATGTTTGGAATTTGGAGTTTTTGATGGCTTGTATCTTTTCATTCGTAGCAAAATCAGAACTCCATATTCCATTGTGAAATCTGCATTGTAATCCCAAGAATATAGTCATAAATATTCTTAGTCGTCTATTGTGTCGAGTCGTCACATACAGCGAAGTAACTCAATTATTGATTAAGTAATTATCGTGCGTAAATTACTTTTAAACTTTTCTTTGTTTACTATACATATTCTTAATCTGCTTCAATTCTGAAATATAATTTATTTATTATAATATGATTATTATCAAGCGCTATTTGCCATTATATTGTTCCTCCATACATTTTGTGATTGTCCGTGTTATCGCTAGAACCTTCCGAAATCGCGTTATAAATTTCATTGCTTGCCTCCAAACACTCTTCTACAAGCTACGAGCCCTTTAACGACTTGCGAGTGGGAAAATATTACGGTTATATAAACATTTATCACTTTTCTGTAGATAAAAGGAAAATTACCGTATAAGCTTCTAGCCTTCATCCCTCACGAGGAAACTTAAATAAGGCCCTCACCAAAATACACATTCTTTAACTTTTTTATGATATAGTAAAAAGAAAACGGGCGTTAAGGCTACTTAATATTAAGTGATCTTTGTAATCGGTAACCATTTGCATTTGGTCTTAGATAAGATTTAAATTGTAGGATTACTGCGAAGTTTGAAGATATTGAAAATACCTACAGAGATTGCTCTCGTACATGCTTGCAATTTTCATTTCAATTCGATTTCTCTTAATTTTTTCACAGCCTCAAAATTGCGTGCAGGTTGAATATTCACCTCTATTACTAAGAAGTGTTTCAATCATACCACATCAATACTTTAACTATGTAGTATCGGACACCGTGTTACATTAAATTAATAAGGGCACAGAGAGCTGCACGGCAATCCTATACTTTAGTACAACGAAGATATTCTTTAGGCATCTAGCTTCACAAACAGACAAATCCTCCCTGCGACTTTTCAAAGCATATCTATACAGTACTGTTGTTCACAATTTTTTACCGAAGTCCTTAAGTTTATCTGATCATCACATTTTGGCTGACGCTGTTTGATCGCCACTAATTTAACCATCAAATGAAACTCAATTGATGGTATTTTTAAACCATTTTCTGCTTTCATACAGAAAACACTAGTGGAAAAACTCATGTAAGGTTTTATTAATCAAAATATTTTTTTTTATTAACTTAACCTAGCAAACAGGCAGACGGGCCACCTGATGGTAAGTGGTCACCGTCGCCTATGGACATGTGCAACACCAG
>DWDX01001207.1:0-19918 GCA_018245675.1 Agara michaeli | reverse complement strand
CGCTCGGGGCTAGCTGTCGGCCTCCTCATCGGAGGACGACGCCAGCCGCACGAGCTCCCTCGGGAGCGGACGCCCGTGAGAACACATTGCAACCCCACAACGTGGTTAAATATGAAACTATTACCCGAACGTAAACTAATGCAGTGGTCTATTTTTAAATCATTAGGCCTAATTCTAAACTAGGTGCGCAACAAAACGTAGACACAAACAAACATTGTTATGGCATTTACGCACTATCCGCGATACGAACCGTTCGTTCACACAAAATAAAAAAATACAGAGCAACGATCCGAAATCCAATGAGTGCGCGCGAACGAACGATATACGAATGAATTGGATTGAATGATATAGTTTTCAATATTGATTCAACGTATTCTATTCTTGATGGAGAACGCACACATCAACTTCAGTCCATTCATTCGTTCACTCGTCGTTCGCGCATTTGCATGCTATGCGAATGAGCAATATGAATACTATGGATCGGTGTGACGTGAAGGAAAGGTATATTAACGAACGAATGATGTTCAACAACAATATCATAATACAATCCGCGTCGACCCAAATCATCGATTTCCATCACACAATACACTGTACATTGAGTGTGCACTAGACAAATGCTTCGTCTTTTCCATTCATTCATTGGTTCGTTCATTCGTTCGTTCGCTCCTCACTCATACAAATGAAATGCCATTGCAAACTGCAAACGTACACAGTTCAATGTTTGAACACTGAACATAATTACTTTGATACCTATTATATATAAAGAAATACGTGCGCAACAGACTATTAAATAACGAGGCAATGATTAACAATAACGATTAATGATAAAGTGTGATATATTAAAAAGAGTTTACACATACTATAAAAAACTTTTTAATTTTCAATGATCGTAGTGAAATTAAAAAAACTTCAGGCTACTCGTGTAAAGTATAATATTTAATAAACAATTGATTCCAAAGACCTCACTGAGATTATTTTGATTGTGACATCGCAGACAAAAAACAAAAATCAAAAGCGACAATCGAGTTCTCAAAACCTTCCGAGCACCATCAACAAAGGTATTATCTTATACCTGTAGGTATTTTTATTATGAAATGCATATCTTTCTAGTGGCGTATATAGTGACTGTTGCGTTGACGCTGGCCGCGGAACGGTAAGCTTGATGGATTTTTGATTTTGCAATTCAAAATTGACCGATGGAACATTTGAGATGTCGTCAGATTCCTGTTGGTAGCGCAATTGACATTGGCCACATTGCACTTTCCAAATATTCGAGCACATCTGACCAGGAAACATTAAACAGATTAATTGTATTGTGAGACAATGTAATGTAATCAATCAACCAATCATTGACACATAATACAAATTTATTTATTTTATCTATTTATTAATCGAGCATACTTGTCCTACAATTAAATTGTATATATCCTTAAAAGAAATTAATCAAAATCATTCCCTATGTACATAATATATGTAGGTAAATATAAATAATAATCATGATCTATGTAATTGCAGTATTGTGACGTCAAAACATAAAAGTTACAATGCATCAGATCAAATTGAAATTATTCAAAACAAATATTCAAATAATATCTGTATAGTAATTACGAGAAAATCAGGTGATTCTTATAGAAGTAAACTAATTGTAAGGAGAATTTACGAACATAAAAACAGAAATTATATATGCTGAGATTTTTGTGCACGTGACAAGTCTTATCGTACAAGTTTTATTACATTCTTTGTAAATAGGACACAATTTAAGCGAGCACGGAGAACTGCGATAAATTAAAAAGAATAAATTAAATAAATATATTAAATAAATTAAATAAATATATCATCATCGTTTGTATTTGGATATTATGTTTTAGACTTAGATCTAGATCGAGATAGATCTAGAGTGCACTCAGGGTCGGCTCAGGACACCGCTCAATGGCGCCTCAAGCAACCGTTATTATACTCGACATTAGCTAAAACAATAGAACCAGTTTGATATAAAATGTTAAGTGAATAATTGTGACATGAATTTCTATATCGATCTGTATGGCTTCCATGTAATTTGAGTTAATAAATAAAATGTTAATTAAACACGACTAAAGAACAACATTGAGTAATATCCAATCTCAAGAGTGTTCGTATTAGATATATACATACACCTATATTTATTATCACGCCTGCACTTATAGGAGTAGGCAGAAACTGGGATTTTATTTTAATATAAATACATTACTAGATAATTTAATATGAAAATTGTATAGCATACATACATGTAGCACGGAATGTAATGTCAAACTGAGAGGGCAGAGTAGGGACACACCAATAAAGCTTATAGGGATAAAAAAAAATTATATGTGCCGTATCAAGTACCAAGGATATCGGGATAAGTCCGAAACTAAACCAGTCTTTCCCAAAAATGTTAACAAATCTTAATAACTCTCAAAACGTTCAGAAAATCTATGAAGAAATTTATCGTTTTGCAAAACGTATAGTCAAAACTGTATGCAATTTTTCCTTTATGGCACATTATTTCAATTTACTTTTATCTGTGTATTAGTGTGATATTGTACCACTGAAACTGAACCATATATAAATAAATATAGCACATGATATTGTACGCACAACAACAGTTAGAACATGGGAGAATGTGTAGAGACTTTTCTAATGGAATGTCTAAGGAGAACGAACATTTCTAAAGAAGGAATCATCTAAGGTAACACGGGATGGAATCATACAGACACCGTACGCGACTAACTAAACCGGAACGCCCCGCGCACTAAACTAAACGCGTGTGACTTTTGTGACACCATACTCGAACACGGACGGGGTGGCGGCTATTTCTCGCTACTAAACCAGAAATAGGTAATAACTAGTTAGCAAAATAGAAATAGGTCTCAGAAATAGTTTGGAGCCGTTCATAGATTACGTCACACGTTAAGGGGGGAGGGAGGGGGCCGACGAAGTGCGGCAAGGGTTGGGGAAGAGTCCCAAATATTGTGACAACACATTTTTTTCAAAATATTGAAAAATAATTTAAATGAAAAAAAAATAATTTCGAGACACTGCTGTTTTATCTTCATAAATTTCTAAATGTAAAATTGCAAAATATGCGACTGAACACTAGGTAGGAGGAGGGTGTCTCACAAATGTGACAAGGGCATGGGAGGGATCAAAAAATCAAAAAAAATCGTGTGACGGAATTTACGGACGGCCCCTTATCACAACAAACTCATATACTGCGTTATTGTACATAACGACATTAACGTGTTTCATTCAAAAAACACTGCATACAAACAGACTAAACTATAAAATAATACATCAAACATATATTTATTATTCGTGTATATAAAATAACAATAATCACATATAGCAAAAAAAAAACAGCACTAAATTGCGTTTGCACGCAAGTGTAGATGCAATATTTTTTGTCACAAAATTTTAAAACATCAAATTAGCATGACAATTAGTAAACAATTTGAAAAATAATCTCATTGATTCAAAAATCATAATCCAGATCCCGCATTGAATAAAATTAATAAACGAAAAAAAAAAAGATCTAAATACATTAATAGCACAGAACAAATTAAGACTAAAAATAATTTCATTAATATTCATGTAAAATATATTACTTTTGAATTACATTTAAACGTATATACTATAAATTAAATTTAATGTTAAATTAAAATTATGCATAACCATAATCCACAGACCACAGACAAAATAGAAATTTTGCACATCAATAACAGATCTATTTATTAATTAAGACAACGTTAATTATACAAATTAAATTTACTAATATTTAAAACAAAAATTATATTGAGCTAATTTTAAACTTTAACAACAATATTCCGTCTTCAACGATAATCCCATTTACTTTGTTTTCCATTAAAACTTATAAAAAAAAAATATGAATTTCCATTCTCCGTGGTCCGCGATGACAGCATAGTGATTATACAACAATCTACATTCACTGGCTCGTAAAAACCAATATGGTTTGCTGTAGTTTTTATTATTTAATCAATCACTCGGTACTGCAGCTCAATACGGATCTCAATTGGGGTTATCACAAGACAAGAATTTTAATTGTGTATTAAATAAACTGTAAAAAAAAATAGGAGTATAGTAATGAACAAAAAATGTTGGTGATTAAAAAAAAACAATGGACACGACATTTTTATGAATTTTCAACGTTCCGGTAACCCCAATTAGGAATAAATCAATCAACACACAATCGCATTCGACGTCGGAATGCCTCATGTACCGAATGGATCACCAACTGGGACGGTGTATTGGCAAATGACAGCAATATTATTTACAACATTAGCACTAAACAAAAACACTAATCACTAATCGCATCTGCGATCCAAAAGCACTGAGGATACGATATAAAGAACAGGCCGATATTGGGTAACGCTTTCAAAACGATATAATATATGTAATGTTATCGCTTAGGAAATTTTGAAAAGAGTATTGAATAGCATATAAGGAATAATATGAGACATTACGCCAGGTGTAATTACCATAATAGTGGAATTATAAGGCTTTAGGTGATATTTAATAATAAAAAAGAGGCTAATGATCATGGGCGCCGGGATGAGGGTGAAAGCATTTACGACCCCTGTAATGAAATTAGTTTATTACCATTCATACTAAAGCATATGAAATTGATCAAAATAGATTTTTATTGATATTGGTGAAACAAATGTCTAATGACATTGATCAAAATCGATTTTTATTGATATTGGTGAAATAAATGTCTAATGAAATTGATCAAAATCGATATTTTATTGATATTGGTGAAAGAAATGTCTAATGAAATTGATCAAAATCGATTTTTTATTGATATTGATAAAACAAATGTTTAATGAAATTGATTAAAATTGATTTTTATTGATATTGGTAAAACAAATGTCTAATGTAATTTATCAAAATCGATTTTTTATTCATATTGGTCAAACAAATGTCAAATGTGCCTATAGGGAAACTATTATAAATAGGAATTATACTTTATTACTTAATAGTTGGTAATGTCTGAGAGTAATCTAGGCGGCGCCCAATACGTGTACATTTTGCAACAATTAACTACGGCTCTGAGTATAATATTCAATCACTTGCAACAAAAATTTACAAGCATATTCAATGGGACATAATATAATATAATAATAAAAGTCATCACCGATAAAGCCATACCAATATACCATAGTACCTGTACCATTAGGATAATACCTGTGATCTAACGACTTAATGGTAAGATGAGTAATATTGTTAATGAGATAAGTAACGGGTAACAAAATGATATTTATACATTATCATTAAACCATTAACCAAGATGCAGTACCTATATATGTAACACAATTGATTAGACAAACAATATAAAAGGACTCATAACTCAGTGCTATCCAATTCTCTGAGCGTTCTATTGCAATTGATACCCGTTACACGCACAATTTTAACACAATCAAGCTTTTGATGCAGAATTATTTTATATCAGCATTCATATCGAAATATAACATGAAATCAGTATACCTTTGTCAACATTATAGAAGGAATATTTTCAATTTGTCTATTCGAAATTAAACGAAGCCGGCCGGATCCATATACGAACAACAATGATGATTCTAAAAAATTATTCTACATCAAACGATGAAATCACATCGATTTAAGCTAATTCCTTGTACATAATTCGGTATCTCGAGAGTATAACCCGGGCGGCTAGTGCACACACGACTAGAGCACTGGTCAAAGGACTAAAACGCTAGACAGTAAGTATGAACGTGCTGCATATTAATTTAGTCAGCGCAATAAATAGCAAGCGTGGTGCGAACGCTGCGGACATCGCAAAGTTGCGGATTGAACGTAACGGGAATTAGATCCAGTGTTATTAAATATTCTAATGCTACTGCCACGTCTGTTAACTAACGCGCTAGACGACTCGATAGTTAACACTGAGCGTTAAGCGCAAAGTAACGCTTAAAAATGAGCCAATAAAATACACACATAGGACTATTAAATTATTAAATTAGCGAAATGTCTAGCGAAAATCGTAGCTATTTTAATTATCGTGATATTCAAAGCCGTCGATACAGAAGTAGCATAAGACCAATAAGTACATCACTGTAACGGTTCAAGATTCCTATCCATTTATACATTCGAGGATTACATATATATTTTGTGTCTCGTTAAAATTACAAATAATAACGTCAACATGTTTTAAAAAAGTTAAAAATCCTATTCGTCCGTTATAAAAATCATTAGTTCTAAGAGGTTTCACGTTAAAACTGTGTAAAAGTCATCGAGTACAAATGCGTGTAGTGGCGAATGCACTAACCGCGGGCTATGTGATGTAACATCTATAAGTCCTTCTGCCTCGTCTCGTACAGAGGCACCTGTTTGTACTCGGGGAACGGGTAGAGGACCAGGTGGTCGGACGTCTTGTACCAGGGTATCAGGCCGTTCTGTGAATTGTATTGTATGGTATCAACATGTATACTCGTATGCGAGACTAATGAACGTGCATAAAATCGAATAGCAGTATGTAATCACGTTTACAGACTCACCATATTAGTTCGTTTGTTAGTCCCTCGACCGTAGCCGTTCCAATGGTTGCCGGCCACGCCTATTAAATCGCCAGCCTGCAAAAGTTATTGTTTACACGAGTCTTTAAGTACAGTCATGTAAACAAGTGTTGCCAGACCTTTATATTCTCACTATATACGTTATACTTGGCGAGTACAGCTCTAACGGCAAGTACAGTCGGGTATATGATCGTTGCAAGATCATTATATTCTCAATATAAACATAACACTTGTTAATAACAGTCGCAAGGTTGGGTACAGTCGGGTATATGAGTGTCGCAAGACCTTTATGTTCTCACTCGGCAAGTACGGCCGCGAGGTTAGGTACAGTCGTGTAGATAAGTGTCGCGTAATACCTGGAAGGGTATCTCCTGGTTGCCGCGCGGAGTGTGCGCCATGATGGCGCGGCGGTTGTGCGCGTTCTGCCCGCCGAAGTAGTAGATGTCGTCGAGCGAGTAGAAGCTGTCGGACGCGTCCACGCGGTTCGTCTGCATCATCTCGTACGCCACACGGCCCACCTGTGGCATTACTCATAATAATAATAATAATAACAATAGGAGCAGCAGATTGTAAATTGTGAAATTAACTTGTATTAAGTACTTAAAATACATAAGCTATTAAAAACGAATTACAAACAAATGGTTATTGCTCATCATATAACAGTTCTAAGTGGGAATCAAACCCATGGAGCTTCAATAGCTGTCGGCGTCTCTAGCCAATGGAACAAAAGGTCTGTCCAATCTATGAGCTCAGTGTGTGTGTACGTATACGTGCGCGTGTACGTGCGCGCATGTATGTGCTTGTGTGCGTGTATGTGTATGTGTGTGCGACCTGGCTGCTGAAGGTGCACACGAGGTAGTGGCAGCGCGCCAGCATGTGCAGGTCGACGAGCAGGCCGGTGAGCGACAGCGGCGTGTAGCGGCGGTGCGTGGCGGCCGTGTGCGCGATGGCCGCGTCGCCCAGGAACTCGTACTCGGGATACTTCTTGCGCGCGTCCTCTAGCACCTACGCGTGCGTATTGCTTTTAACGTTCGGCAACTTATTGTTTATATCGTTAGTAAAACGTAAACGCAACATCCCGCCTGTAATCCCCTAAGGGGTAGGCAGTATATCGTTAGTGAACTGTTCAATTTGATGTCATCCGCTATAATCATAACGGTTTGAAAATATCCTTCATTTCTTCGTCCCCTTTATTGGTCCACTGCCGGAACGGGACTCATCTCGTAGTGAGAGGCTGACACAATAATAATAATTGAGACGATTCCACGCACGGTCATCCTTTTGTTTTCACGGTCATCGCAATCCAAATTAGGCAATCGAATGCCTATGTCATGATAACCGGACTTATATAAATATTTTTATTACGACCAGACACGGAACAAACAAACATGCTGCACACACACAAATGTTTATCCCGGGTGCGAATCGCACCCACGGGTTCTGCAGTCAGGCTCTCTAACACGAGACCAGATAAATGTACACAATGAGGTATTAGAAGTGACATAGGATACTTTTGAGCAAAAAAAAAAATTTTTTTTCACGAAAGACAAAAAAAAATATTTGTCAAAAAATCTCTCAGCAGATCAATAATCAAAAGTAGAGATTATTAAATTCAAACGCGGTCGAAGTCGCGGACAAAAGCTAGTAAATAAATAAATAAATAACTAAATAGAGATATGAGTGGAGTGGGCAGTCACGTTGGCGTCGTCGGTGGCGAGGTAGACGCGGCGGCGCGGCGGCGCGGGCGCGCGCGGCGCGAAGGAGCCGTGCACGTGCGCCATGTACGCGGCGATGTGGGGGAAGGCCGCCTCCGTGCCCACCTTGTCCGTGCGCCGGATGTGAACGCTGCGACAATCGTCGTTCGACTGTTAGCTTTCGTCGATAGTTTTGCGAGCGAGAGTTTTCTGTCGACCGCATTACACAGAACGGATATGTATTGATACAATAAAAAAATTGTGATGGGCGATTTAAAAATCCAAATCAGGTGTATTACAGTTAAGCGAAATGAACAGACGGCTATTTTGCGAATACCCAATATTGCACATTTATGCAAATATTTTTTTTTTATTTAAGACTCCAGCGGGTTACATTACATCAAAGGTACGTACAAACAAAAAGAAGAAATGAATACTCGAACACATCCAACGATGGGCGTGTTAAAAATGAAACGGAAAATCCTATACACGAACTCACCCGACGATGGGCGTGTTGAAGTTGACCTTGGCGATCGTCTCGTTGATCGCCTTCTGCATGGTGGCGCGCGGCTTCAGCACGTACTTCAGCATCTGGCCGATCCACCACGACGCCGGGTCACCGTTGAAACGAACTATCCTGGACGACAGTTTGCAATCATTTCCTTATGTTATATGTAGGTATGTATAAATACTGTAGTCGTACAAAGGCTATGCGAGCGCGGCGCCTAGGATGTGACGTCACGGCTCGAACGAGACGGCCGATGGAGGAAGGAGAGCGGCGAGGGACGCGGGGGCGGGCGGCTAGCAGTTCGGTTTAAGGCGGGAAAAGGAGAGTAGTTATTGCGTATTCTAAAGATGTGTTAATTATGGTAACATGTAATATAATGAATTGAGTGCTTCTAATTATGTTACTGACTGAAATACAATATTTTTGTTATAAGCAAAGTCGGTTTTTGTATTTCAAAATCCCTTTTATTGTTCCACCAGCGGACATAGCCCCGCACATATTTAAAAGTTACGTATGTTACTTTAATTCTGCTTCTCGCGTATTACAATAAACATAACGACTTGAATTAGAATGTAAAATCAATACAGAACTAACTTGACAGCTTGAGTTTGAGCTTGAGAAAGAGAAAGAGAGAGAGAGAGAGAGAGAACCACAAGAAATTCTCCTCGCGGTAATACCGAAATAACGAAACGTGGCCAAATGAGGGGATTGTATATACGTACCTATGCGCCAGGTCTTGCGGTATCGCCAGCGGGAGGAACTTGGGTTTCTGCGATATGGAGTCGATGAAGGGCAACGACATGACCTTCGCGTCATACGACCCTGGGGAGAAACCAGAAGGAGAACTCTGCTGAATCCCTTACTCGCATTTTTTTCGACCCTTTCATTGGTTCAGTGCTAATTTATAACACCTCTAAGGTTTAAATATCACTCGGATATAATGGTGAAGGAAAATATCGCGTGAAAACCGGCACACCTTAGAGATATTATAGATTATATAATATTTTTTGAGGTGTGTGTAGTGTACCAATCCGCACTTGGTCAGCGCGGTGGACTATGGCCTAAATCCCTCTCACTATGAGAGGAGACCCGGTCCAGCAGTGGACCAACAAAAGGGTCGAAAAAAAAATTATAAACGTGAATGCCCCGTGGTTGCTTATAATTGGAACGGCACTAAAATTAATTTATGTATGAGATTATGAAAATGTAAAGTGTACGTTCGTTGGCAATTATATAATAAATAAATAGCATTCGTTTTATGTAACTGCAAAATAATGTTTTCTACCGAGCGGCGCGACTGTTGCTCCGGCGGCGACTTTTCTCCTCTTCGAGTTGTCCTTTTCTATTTGCGCGTCGATCTCCCTCTGCAACTCTGTCAACTCATTTTCACCGTCTTCTTCGTCCATTAGCTGTAATTTAAAAGATGGTTCCCATTTACTTGAGGATTTGGTAACAATCAACTATTTAATGAATACCTTCAAATTATAAATGGAGTAGTATCCAGCGGCGTTACCTTTGCCAGCCTCTCCTTGTCCCTCTTCCGTGCGGCCCTGAAAGCCGGCGGGTCCTGCTCCTCCTCCAGGTCGACGGTCATGAACTCTTCGAGAGTTAACGCGCTCGATGGGGTCTCGCCGAACTCAAGGAGACGTTTGCGAATTGTCGTCTCGTGGACTTTCACTATTCGCACGACATCGGCCGGCGTACGAGAAAAGTCGTGCAATCGAGCCGCTATGAGTAACGCTGAAATGAAAGAAAGAACGGAAACATCTTTTTTTGGGACACATTTTGATTGTACCCACACTGTTAATCAACGCAACGGGATTTAAATAAAACAATTCAATTTAAGTTTGACTTAATTGTGTTGTAAACATGCAGAAAAATTGCATAATTCCACATAGTTTATCGATCCTACTGTTTCACTGGATAGCCTTCGAAACACGAACAACTTTAAAAATAGATAACAATTAATACTTCGCGTAAAGTTTACACATAATTTACACGTAAGGAAATAGTTTACACGTAAGGAATTAACTATTTTGTTTTGGTTTTATTTCAGAACGGAAAAGATTGAATATATAAAAGGTTACGTTTTAAAAAAAATAAGCCATTAGTTTTGCGGAATCTAGAATTTATCATAAATCTTTTGTGACTTGGCGGTAAAAGTTCCGTTTGTTTCGTATGGTAATTCAAAGATAAAATGTGACTCGATGACCATTTTTCTCACATCGTCTTGAAGCGTACACATATTTCGATTCAAGCGACATTACCGCTGGCGTTTCTCAGAAAATCAAATATGGTAAAAAGCTCACCAGCACCACACACGCCGGACGGTCTGCGTCCGGAATGAATAGAGTCCCTCTTCATCCGCTGGACTAACCGCAGTGCAGTCATGCTCACCTCGTGCTGCTTATCCTCGAACTGGAGTTGCGACGAGAATCGCAATATATACAAACAGGGATCTAGAACAAAAAGTATATACATCGTCTCTCGATGCTATGCGACATTATTACAATGCTTTGCGAGAATATTAAATATTGCAACATAATATATGCAACTATATACAACGCCACATAACGAAAATCATATTGAGGAAATGTTTGCTTCTAAAAATCCTTACTTAATTATTGAACAGTGTAACTATGCAACTATGGCCAAGGTTAAGACACTTCGAGACAGCTAATTAAACGATGACGTGATCTATCAGACCAATTAACACGCGACCAGTTGTTCCATTACCGTTTTTTTACAACTCCAAAATCTATTTTTGAAATACTTGGCAAAGGCCAGTCCATTATGCCATTAAATAGTATTCGATCCTGTAAAAAGTGATCTTAATTTTTTTTTGTATGTTTAAGATAGGGACTGAATTCGAGCTGTCTCAACACGAATAGAAACAAAATTTAAAATTTTACTTTAAAATATGATCTTTACTACTTCAGTTCTTATTTGTTTTTATCGAGGACTTCTCAATGATTTAGACTCATAATTAATGTTCATAAACATTCAGATTTTTGACAATAAACACCCGCTGTAATTGGGCTCTATTTCATAAGCATAATTAAAATTTGTACCAATTAAAAACATTTGCATAGATTGAAACAAATGGAAAGCTGAAGAGTTAAAGTCAAGGATATATAATGTTACATACTAGTCTAGGTAGGTATTATAACTTTTGGCTAGTGTCCAAAAACGTGTGGGGATTTGTGTGTTCATGTTCGAAAACAACGACCATACAATTTGGAAATTCTGGCAGCTTTTCTTGAACTGCCTTGTTTGTTTGGTTGAAAGCGGACGTTTGATTTCTTGGTGAAAGAACAAAGTGAAAAACTGTGCTGTGAGCCTGATATTTGACGCATCTCAACATTGGACGTTGTTTAGTCTGGATCGCCTTACTGTTCTCCCACTTGTAAATCGGGATAAAAACAACACTAAATCACTATTTCCATAGTGTAAGCACTACGGAGGTAATAGATAGGTACCTACTTGAAGTTGACACATAAGTCATACGTCTAACAAGGAAAAAGGGTATATATCTACCTTACAATGATAATTTATCTTAAACACCCTGCTTTAGGGCTACTGCACATCTTTCCACAGTTCCAAAGTAAAAGTCATTACATGCTGTAATGAATTTTACGTAACCCTATTAAAAAGTATATGTAAATATCTTAATTAAGTATTCTCTAAATAGATGTTTGCATATGCATTTAATTGCTACGATGCTGTGACCCTTTATTCTATCAACCAGTCATTAGCATACAACGCGCATTTAGAATTGACAACAAAATTGTGTATAGACATCTATATGTGTGGTAGTGTCAGACATTGTATGTAAATGTGTTCTTAATTATTCACAATGCAATCCTAGACAGCGCAGGGGTGTTACAATTTTATTCTCCGAAATGACGATAGGCCGTCTCATCCTTAAAAACAGCGCTCTCAATGTTTTTTGTGCATTTAACTTAGCGATCGAGCCAATTGTAGGTAAGTAAACCCTCGCTTATGGACACGTGCAACACCAGAGGAGTTACCGATGTGTTGCTTGTGGTCCGTGGTCCCTTAGAAGTGAATCGATACGTTCCCTTACGATACGATATGATACGAACTGTGTCAGAGAAAAAAGTATTACAAAATGGATCCTTGCATCTTGCAGCATAGATAGGTACGACAAGAATCTATCTATCTATTAGTAAAATTGTTTCATGAATCAGTTCTGCAATTTCAGGGATTATCCTCTAAAAACATACAAATTTTACCTGTTATCTTACCTTCAGTGTTAGTATAAATAGTATAGATTACAAGAATACAAGGAAATCTTATGAATTTTGACACATCGCGAGACATAAACTAACGTTGTATATAATGGAAAAGAATATTGTAATTTATTAGATGCTGATCGTTGGTAACAAGATGCACAATTATACAAGAGTAGTGCCGATGTGGTTGCCAATTATATCATTTGAGTTGCAAATATGATCCCTATTAATCACTGACCGCTAGCATAATGTAGAATATGTTAAACATGTACACCTATAAAATAGTCAATCAGATACAAACAGTGATACAAAACAAACGATGGTTTATTATTGAAATTCATAAAATAAAGCAGTATTTTGCTGTGGCAACACATGTCGAAGATATCTGACGTTTTAGTGGGAGGCATGTTAATTAGGATTTATCTCCTCGAATAGCTCAAAAGCGTGTTGCATCGAATATCGATACAACGAACCTACTGAACCTATAAGAAAAGCTGTTTTTTCCAGAAGTCAAATTTCGAGCCGTAAATCAAAGTATACCGTAAATCTAGGTCACTTACAACGTGACACTACCACGTAAACAATAATATAAAAATGAACACACCTAGTAAATAAAGTTCAACGGTTGTATTTTCCCAATCAGATGCTAGCAACCCAACAAACACGTTTTTATAGAAAACTATGAATAAAATATGATTGATTGCATACAGATATATTTATGTTTAATACACTCCTTAAAAGCATTAGTAATTTAGTCTGTTCAACCGAGCACTAGTCGGACACCGCAAGGCGATAACAAAGACTATTTGTAAGCGCTTCACCACAAAGGCAGTTAAAAGCTCATTTAGCAACATCTCAACAACCGTATTATGTTTCCATAATAGCCACCTGCCTAACAATAACCCAATGAGTTTTTATACTTTTCATTAATAGCGGCGCCTGTTGTTTACCATATTAGGAAAGACTTTTTGGGTTATTTTGTTAAAAGACATAGTGCGTAGGTAGACTTATACATTAATTCTATGTCTTTAATAAATTGAAGATGTATTGAACTCGAGAGTAGAGGTAAATTAACATTATTAAAACTATTATTAACATCTTTTTGCATACTTATAAGTCATAAGTATGCAAAAATATGTATAATAATTAATATATCTAGTAACGAAGATATGCAAACGGCTTTTTTTAGGGCAATAACCTAATACTATAAATACGCAACTAAACGGTAAAGTCAAGTTTCTTCGGAGTTTAATGACATTTTTTATGAATTATACCATATCATAGATACATATAATTAATCTACAGTCTAAGTTTACATTTCCAAACGAGATGCGAAAAAATTTGGTACCTACCTGCATTTTGAATTAAAAAAAATACAGACGAAGTGAGAACCTCCTCCTATTTTTGAAGTCGGTTAAAAATAACAATGAGTCAAAATTGATAAATATTATGACTCCTTTATTCTAAATTTTAAAGTGCATGTCAAACAATACGATAATTATTTGTAGTAAGAATATGCATATCATGCATGAATGCTCTTTTTACTTCGGAGTCTGTGCGTGCTAGCTATTAGGTACCTTCGCAAACTAACATCTAATTTATCAAAATGTTCATTCGGACGGATAACAATACGGTTATTTGGGTGATATGAATGTATGAAGTAAAGAAAAGTTACTAACAACTATCTCTACAACATATACATAGCATATGTTATGTTGGTTAACAAATCGGCGACATCTACAACATATACATATTAGCGTATGTATATGTATATTACGAGCTATACACCGAGCTGCAGCATGTATGAAACGTATGAAAACGGTAATTAACTTCGTCTATACTATGTTAACTTGACTACGGTCATTTAAATTTTATATCATCTACACATATGGCCCTTTTACCGAAACGAAATGATCGCAATTTTACCTCGGAACCTTTATCTCAGAATGCGTGAAGTTTTATAATGAAACCCAACGAACAATGAGCGTGTTCAATTGTTCAAAAGCGACAGTGAAAGTTGTTCAAAACAGGGGCTCCACTACAGAGGCGGGAAGTGCGCAGTTCGCATCGAAGTTTCGAACACATCCTGCTCTGTACCACTTGCGGGCATCCTCTATAATTTTACACTGACACTGAACCAATTGGACCGTATATTGCAATGGATACGTATTTAGATCTCATTGAAAAGTAATTATGCTAGAATACCCAAGCTGATATTCACATCCTTCAACGAGACAATTCAATAACAATCGCTCGCTTTTTTCCTACATTGTATTACGTTCTCATGGCTTGAGCGATGTAAGAAAATAGAATATCGGTTAAAACAATACCTAGTTACTATCACTAGCGCATGCGGCAATGTGGTAGCTACTACAGTATGGGCGGTGTCGAACCACCAACATATGAACGAAAAGGTAGTAAGAAATATTTATTTATAATACCTGAATATAAATAGGCACATAACAGATGAAAATGATGACATATTTACATAGGGTCATTCTAACTAAGGGGGAGTTTCACATTATTATTATTATTACCAAAATGCGGAAACAGTTTTTCTAATTTACAGGTGAGAGCTGATACAATTTTCTTCAGCAATCTATTGATATTTTATGACATTCCCGGCAGCTTTTTTGTCACCAATTGGTCTCGTATTATGACGCCTGAACGAAATATATACTCGTATATTGCAGTCCTCTCTGCCTACACTATTAGAGACATGATTTTCTTATAGAATAATTAAAGTAAAGATATAACGTTTATTTTAACTTGAACACTTCCTTTATAAGAGTGACTTTAAGTTTTAGTTAATTTTATTACTTTCTTGACATTGCAACTTGCTGGCACATTTTTTCTTTATTACCACATCTGACTCCCGGTCAATGTCAATATAGCTAAGGTAATAAGAAAAATCCTTTGTTTCCAAAACAGAGTTCCCAGCAGTTTCGTGGCATTGATAGTAATTAAATATTTTCATTATGACATCCTTGGTGCACCTTTGTTTCGTTAACGCTGATAAAATTATACAGTTAATTTTGCTATCGCGTGAACCGCGTCTTAAGGGAAATTTTAATTAGAGAAGTTTTTTATACACACTAAACTCGTCAAGGCCCGGCTGTGGGATTGCATCGTTGGTAGCGGCGTCAAGCAGTTTAAAATTGATTTAATGTTTTGCTATTTGGTACGAGCAATTCTAAAGATACACTTACCCAATCATAATGAAGTGTTAGATATATCACACGATATTACTCAAGCAAGGTTTATGTAACACACGCATTTATTATTATTTGTTCTCAATCTAGCAAACGGAGAAAGTCGTTACAGATAAGTAGATATTTATAAAATAGTGGACTGGCCGTAAATAAGATTGAGAATGCCTTTGTAACTTGCTTATTTTTAACACAATCGTCATATATGACAAGCTTCGTGGTCGTTTGGTTAGAGGCCGTTACTACAAAACGGGAGGTCCTGGTTCCGATTCCCACCCAGGAAAAACATTTGGGCGACGAGCACATTTGTTCTCTCTCTCTCTCTCTCTCTCTCTCTCTCTCTCTCTCTCTCTCTCTCTCCCTCTCTCTCAATGGTCTCAAGATATTATTATTTATCCAAAACGATAAATTCATCCATCCATCTGATCCGTTGGGTAGCGCGCAAATTGCATTGTCCGAAACAACAGCTGACCTACGTCATAGCAAACCTTCGACGGTCCTTTAAAAGTAAGCAACATTAATTATCTTTATCTTCAGAACGACGCGAGTGTCAATGTGGCAATTTTACTCAATCAAGAATGGTTTCTTAACGTGAGCTTAGTTGTCTCAATTTCAAAATTCCAAGTGAACTAAGCGGTTTCCTGAATAATAATAAAAATGGAATCATTGATTTGAACTGAAGCGATAAACAAACACACCGACGGTCCGGCCGAGTGTCTCCTGGCTCCGAGCTACCAACCCCGCCTGCATGCTTATGGTCTGTTTATCGATCACAGCGCGCTGTGCATTACAATGTTTTAGCATTAGTTAAGCCCTATTCGAGTACGACTCGATAAGAGAATCGATTTTTTTATTTATTTAATATTTTATGCGCACACAAATTATACAAATTTCCAAAAAGATATATTACAAAGGTAGGTGTAGGTACTGCTTATTTCTAGTAATTTTTGTTCCGACAGATCTGCGACTGGAGAATCGCAATGGATGCTACCGACCAATCTGTCAGATTTTTTTACATCCCATCATGGCCTCCAGAAAGATTATGTAATCACCACCACAAAAACGCTTCCTAAACAGTAGGTACCTACATTTGTTAGTAACATTTATTGAGGTAAGTTGCTATACTCTTAAATGAAGAACGAATCAAATATCGATTAGGATAAAATTGATTCGATTCTATTGTTACTATGAAATCGAGCATCACTAGGTTGTGCGCTCGCAGGCAGCGTGATCGGCGCCGGCGATGCAGCGGCGGGCGTGGACTGAACGAAGAAAAATTTAAAACGTGATCACCATCGAGGCCAATCAATATTTTCGTCACTTCTATACGCGGCCTCAGTTTGTGGTGGACGTCCCGATCAACGTCATTATCTATTGTCATCTAGCGCCAATATAAAACTAATGAGTTTGAGCTGACAGGAAAATTTTAATGGACCAATTTTGCTGCGTCGCTTGTTCAAAAACACTGTAACTTATAGGTTAAAAAAAAGTTAAACGAAATTAAACTTTGTTTAAGCGATAAGTATCACTAGTTCATTGTGTCGCTTGAAGTAGGTACAAGTTTTAGGATCTTTGCTTAATTAATTCGCATCAAAACAAAAAATAAAACTCCAAAATAGACTATTACTTTGAAATCGTACTTGGTGAGATTATCGTTAATGTCTTTTGTTTTAAACTAAGAAATAAAAAAAAATATATTTGGATATTATTATTATCGTCTACGATATTCCTACTCCTGTAATATTCAATTATTATGTATGCTAGCATCGATACTTTAGTATTCAAGTGGGTTCGCTTTTGTCCAAGCTATTGACAGCAACCGGTTTTTTTGGAACATCGAGAGTCTATTTATGGATAGCAGCCATTCCGGTCCAAATGAAATAAAACAAACAAACAGTAAAAAGTGGGGATATGGCAATTAGAGGTGAAGAGAACGTATAGGAAAAGGTGAAGCGAGCTATCTTTCCGTTTATATATATACATAGTTACGTTAGTGATAAGCGCGAGTGACATCATGCACTTTCACGATAGAGTGCGCTCCAGTGGAGACAGATGTCCATCGCGGCCGACCTTGCGTAAGAGTCAACGTAGTGCTGGAGAGATCGGTGCGCGCGAGCCCTCGTCTCAGTCGGTCGAGCGCACCCGCGCGAGCGCCCAACGCCATTGCACCAGCGCCATACGAAAGCGAAACATTCACACCTTTAACGTTTTGTTTGTAATCACACAGTACCACTTTGCTATAGCCGCGCGCAGTGAAATGTACAGTGCCGTGAGGGACATGTACCATGAAATATCCCCCCGCGTCCTGAAGGAATGAAATGAAGGGCAGAGCTACGCCGACTCCGACCGCCGTACCCGTGTTGCTGGGAGGAACGTTACTCCGCTGGGTTTTCACGAAAGCCGACCTGGTCTTTTTCTTTTACCGGTCAGTTACACGGTCATTACCGTATCGTTTTTTTTATTTTATGTAACGATTACTTAATTTATCTATAATATTTCAATGGCTTTGTTAACTATTACACCGATAAGTGCAACAATTTCAAAATGACGTGCATATCTATATAAACGAATCACATTGTGAATACCTTAATTTAATTTAATTTAAACATAAATAGCTATTTCCAATTAAGAATACTAGTCCAATAATGCAATGGTAAGTTTCATGGAATAAATTATCACTACATGGTATAAAACAAAGTCGCTTTCCGCTGTCCTGTCCCTATGTTCCTATGTACGCTTAGATCTTTAAAACTACGCAACGGATTTTGATGCGGTTTTTTTAACAGATAGAGTGATTCAAGAGGAATTTTTATATGTATAATAACATCCATTAATTAGTAGAGATAAACCTCATTATTGGAATGCGAGAGAAAAGGAATTCCAATAATTGCATTTATTTTTTACAAGCAAATTACATTATACAATTTGAACAATAGACACAATTCCTTAATTTTCATTCAAAAATACGCTTATTTCACATTATATTTGGATTTTTATTGCAGACACCAAAAGTAACTTTACAATGCAGAATGCAATGTTAGGATATTATACTTCATTATCACTCTATGATCCAATGCATTCCTGCGGCCTCGTAGTTTGTGAAATCTGATCTCAGGAGAACCATATAAGAATAATTTGGCATGTAATTGGTTTCCAAAAATGTATACATATTATAAGATCAATAAATGTAATCTTTACAAAATCTTTACAAATTTTACAAAAATTTAACATTCAAAATAAAAAATGTTTACGCCCGAAAAAGCTGTGAGTAACAATTCAACAGATATTAAAATTCCTTTATACGTACATTTGTAAGATGTCAATTTGTTTACACCTTTACTGGCCTGATTATAAGACACCAAAGAGTGTTCGATAATAGAAACATCAACTAAGGAGAGATTGTGAGCAGCCTAAATATTATTATAATTACTTTCTGTCTACTTAAATAGAGATTTGGAGCATGTTCAAAAATACGCCGATTTTGAAGCAAGCACAATAAAAATTAATAAGCATTTAACTTTCTGATTAAAATAATAGTAGAAGCCAACAAAAATTGGTGATTTTACTTATATTATATTTTTTATAACTTTGGCTGCCTATTATTATTCGACTGCCTCGTTGGTCGGGCGGTTGCTAGCGCGACTGCCGATCGGGAGGTCCTGGGTTCAAATCCCGGGTTGGG
>DWDX01001206.1:0-19918 GCA_018245675.1 Agara michaeli | reverse complement strand
CAAAAATGTCAAAATTGACAACTTCAAGTGTCAAATCACATCGACAACTTATATTTTGACCCATATTAGGTGTAAATGTGAATTTTGAGAAATATCATTGATGCAGAGTTCTTGTTTTCCACGGTATGGACTTTAAGATGGATTAGTAGGCGTATTTATTAAAACATGGATGACACTGAAAGCACAACAACGTCAGCGGATGAGAATACTGGCAATTTATGCGACAATCCTACTAGAGACACGCTTGCCGAAGGTTTGCTGGGGCTTCTGAAGCCTACGGTCGACCAACTCGACGACAGGGTTAGAGCCACTAGGTAATTACAATTGAATAGTAAATCGCATTTTTTTCAACCCATGTTGTTCAAGTGTTAAAAAGAGTCCTCCCACCCATAGTACCGTTTAAGGCCATTACTACGCTGGCCAAATGCATATTGTTAGACTTCGCACATCTCAGAAAACATATTTTGCAAGGTGTGCAGGCAGCAGCAGTCTCTCTAGGTCCCACCTAGGCTGAAATTCTAGCCACCCAGCTATCACTGCTTTTTAATACTTTGCTTTTATTAAGTTTTAAATTATCCGATAAATTGAATTTGGGCACAAATAAACTGTGCTAATTGTTTTGTCTTGAGACACAAAACTATAGGATCCACATTGAAAAAAAATTGATTAGCTGCAAATATTCTTGAATAAATGTTTTATATTAAGTGTATTCTATCAAATAATGATATGTTAATTTTTAGGATCGCCCAATTAGAATTGAAACAGCAGATTGATTCTTTGAATGAGGAACTGCTGAAAGTTCGTGAGGCATTGAACAACCATCCAGACCTCGATCCTTATGTGAAGAAGCTGATAGCATGTAAACACAAGGTTACAGTTGTCCTTAATGTGTTGCAAGCTTCACAGGTTTGTACAAAATGAACAAAATATTTCCTTCACAGATAAGATATGTTACATATTTAATAATTGGGTTTTAATTTTTTTTTAACATTGCAGTATTTTTATACATAGCCAGAAGCATCAATAGACTTTTTCAATTCTACATTCAAAACTAACCAACCACCATACACACTATCTTCTTTCGATAGTGATGTCTGAAAATTGTCTTTTAAAAGGACCTTGCTGTCCAAATGTTACAATCCCAGCTCTAGTCATATAGTCTCTGTCAATATGAGTCAGTCAAGACCTTTCTTGTATATTCCATAAATTATGCTGATATGATAATATTAATTAGCTGTGCCTTTATGTTTGTGCGTATAATAGTAAAAGAGCTAAACAATTTACAAACTATTTCTATTTCCTATTTCAATTCATTATATGAAACTAAGACCAACCAAATGTTTATTTAATCTATTAATTATTTAATATTCTTTTTACAGGACAGGTTAAATGAAATTAGGCGAATGGTTAGTAAGGAGAAGGTAGTTCGAGCGGCAATACCGGAGCAAACACCCCAAGAACCTGAACAGAGCACCAGCAGCGTGGCCTCTGAACAAGGCAGCATAAACTAAAACTATGGAGACTCCAAATCAAAATCATATTGATAAGGCTGATTTTGATTATGTATATGAACCAGCGGAAGACAGCTACCTCTTAATCGATGCTTTAGAAAATGATCTACAGTATTTGAGAAACAAAAACCCCACATTTTGTCTAGAAGTAGGCTCTGGGAGTGGAATTGTCATAACTGCATTTGGAATGGTATTCCCTCATACTCTCTGTTTCAGCACCGATGTCAATTTTAAGGCATGCATTATGTCTAAGAGTACTGCAGTTCAGAATAAGGTGAGCCTCGAGCCGATAGCCATGGATTTGGCGTGTTGTTTTGTTAATAATAAGTTCGATGTTGTTTTATTCAATCCTCCATATGTCGTGACAGAGTCAGAAGAGTGTGGCGATGTCAGTATCACTGCCAGTTGGGCGGGAGGTGTGAAAGGTAGAGAAGTCACAGATAGACTATTGGATATGTTACCAAAAATACTGGCTGATACCGGCACATTTTATCTTTTGTTGATAGAAGAGAACATTCCGGATGAAGTGATAGGTATTATGTCTAAGAAAGGTTATAAATCGGAGATTGTTATAAAAAGAAGAGTAAAAAATGAACAGCAGATTGTATTAAAATTCTATAAATAGATAAAATAAACTTTATTAAACACATTAATAAGATTAATTAAGTAAGTTTAACAAGTGTATACAAAATAAATGTATGGATTTGTTTTGATTGTTTCTTTTTTGTTATTATATGATAGGCTGGCATTTGGCCGACATCGCCTGATCGTTTGATATCCTCATTTTTTCATGTTCTTTTTGATTGCGGCGCCGAATTGCTTGGCACCTTCTAAGTTTTCATTATAACCAGGTAAAGATTCACATTCTTTTAACCACCGTTGGATGTTCGGGAACAATGACAAATCCCAGCCTACTTCCTGAAAAGGAAACGTGCACGTAAAATACTGTCTATCTGTATTTGGTCACCACTGTACATGCTCAATGGATCGGATAGTCTGTGTGTATTATCTGCAATAGTTTTGAATGTAGGAATGAGAATATTATTAGTGTTTATATAGAGAATTTAAGTAGCAATAATACATACAATGATTCCAGATAATGATGCAAGAATTGTTGTATCAGCAACTGTGACATGGTCTCCCGCTACCCATTTATTGTTGGCCAGGAATTGGTCCAGGAAGCCAATAGTAGTATTTAGATCATCTTTCAGTGCTTCGGGTATTTCTGTTGCTCCTTGAGTTAAAATTGGGTACTGTAAAAATCAAAACAATTGATATTTTTTTTATTTGTTTATTTATTTACACTTTTATGTGACACCTTAAACTAAAAGGTTGTACAAAGGGTGGACTTAATGCCTAGTGGCATTCAACCCATAGCAATGGTGATTGAATATGTGTATCTGAAAGACTGCCACTATTTGCTGGTGTACAATTAAAATTGTACATGTGATTAATCATCAAGGTTTATATGCTAAAACTCCTCACTAGATGGCACTACGACACATCAATCTTCACATTGTTCAACCCATCCCCATGAAATTTCTATATTCAAATTCAAATATAGAAAACATTTTCGATTGTAGATTCGTTATAGCCAGTTATTGGTAAATCTCAATTATTTAAATCATTGATTAACTTGTTTTGGACAATGTCTGCCTGGTTCTACTAGTAAGGAATAGAGACTGGATTTATTTGGAATGCTGCTGCAGTTATTACCCTGATATCTAGACTATGTAATTCTAGTGGTCTAGAACGTATTTTTTTAAGCTTAGTTCATGATCTGTAGTTACATTAGGAGCTGCTAAGCTAGTAATCTTTTTAGTATAGAATTTTAAACAAACTTACACAGATGGCTCTGATTTTCGGATATAAGAACGAACTATCAAAGTACAGCCTTTGGTTGACAATGGCCCGGCGTTTTAAGTCCTTCGGATATATTTCATCGTCCTTTCCATACTTATCAGCCAAGTAGCACGTTATAGCGCGACTCTCCCACATAATAAAACCATCGTCATCAAGAGTCGGCACACAATGCTGGGGATTGATCTTCAAAAAGCTTTCACTTAACTGCTCCTTCTTAAATAAATCTATTATAACGATCTCCACGGGAACCCCAATTAACTTTGCAGCCAGAAATGCGCCTCGAGAGGGACCGCTCAAAGGAAAATGATACAGTTTAACCGACGTCATTGTGTTTTTGAGTTCGAAATATAATAAATAAATCAAAATAGAAAACTGAAAATTACGAAAGTAAAATAGTTATAATACAACTTTGCTAGCTTCCTGTCAAAAACTTTTTGAAGTTTGATAGTAGTTACACCTGGCATAATATCAACATTTCTGAATTTGTTCTGTAATAAGAAGATACTTAAAAAAGTTTATCTGAACTTTCTGAAGGCCTAAACCTCCCAACCATTACAGTTTTCATAATTATCTACATATCCAGTATTATCTACATATCATTGTGGATTATGTTCGCAAAATTATAGTTGAGTCAAAATGAAAATAAGGGGCGAAACATTCCAGTTTCCATTTCTAGAAATAATTACTTAAACATTGTACAATTAGTGAAATTCCGTAATGGTCAAAAGCCTATATGCCGGGTTAGCAAAGAAAATTAAAAAAAACAATTAACGTTGATAAATAGCGTTGATATATGAATTGTTGTTACATATATCATTAATTGATAATAGGATTTGAATATCTATTCTTTTGATATTTAAATTATATCATTCGATGTTTGCCTGATATTATTTGTTCCTTGATAATGTCGGTAGAGCAATGTAGGTTATGTCTAGGCGATCACAAATTGAGTAGCATTTTTAATGTTAAAGATTCAGTTATGCTATCTACGAAAGTAATGTCTTTGGTGAAAGTAAAGGTAATCGATAAACATTTAAACCTTGCGGTTAATAGTAGAGCATTGTAAGGGTTGACTATGTTACTAAAGATATTTATATTAATTGACGAATAAACTGGCTAAATAAACCCTATTTATATTGAGTAGTCCACCATCACAGGTCACTATGAAATTTCCAACATCCCTTGTTCATTACACTTGTAACTCTTTCAGTAGCAATCAGTCCATACTAATTATGATCCTATGGGTTAACTAATTTGTGTATATAACTGATGCTCTGTATAACATTTATACAAGGAATGTAAGAAAGTAGGAGATTTTTGTTTCAACACTTTTTATTCCTCTGCTAGACGCAGTTCTCTTCTCAAAGTGAGAATACTCTCCTAATACATATGAGTAGAACATAAATATTATGCAGTATTTCATTTTACTCTTATTTTATATTACCATATTTATTCCTGTTCCAGATTTATCCGGAAGACGGTCTGCCGAGTTTAATATGTTCCAAATGCATTAAAATGTTGGACGCTTGCTTAAGTTTTATACAGATCTGTGAAAAGAGTGATCTCAAGTTAAGAGCTCTGAAACAGAGAAGCTTAGAACACAAAATTGATGTAAAGCAAGAGGATAAATTATTTGAGACTGATTGTAATCATTCCGTAGGGAATGATAGTATATGTGAGACACAAAATCACGATGAAGACAATGTGTACTTGCTTAATAACTGTGTGACCCTTAATGAAGCTGTTTTATGTGAAAACAGAGGAAACATAGACACAAACAAATGTCTATTGGACAATGATGATGACTTAAAAGTAGACGGCAAAAGGTCACATAAACAGCAATGCTTTATGTGTGGCAAAGTTATGTCATCAAGGTATAAAAAATTCTTACAAATGCTATGCCAAAATGTAAGGTATTAAATCAGAAAACTTTAGTTGTAAATTTAAACCTTAAAAGTTTCAACAAATGGTTTTAATCTCTATAGATATACAATTGCAGAATATGCGAGATCACAGCAGAGGGAGGAAGGTCTCGCAAATGTGTGTGTAGTAAAGACAGGGAAAGGGTAAAAAAATCATGTAATTTGTGTATTTTATATATGTCTCATTGTTTTTAAATTTGTAGAAATATATATCAAATGCAAACTTAGTATGTTGTGCAATTTCAGGTTCAGACTGAAGACTCACCTTAGAACTCACACTGGAGAGCGTCCCTTTAAATGTGCACACTGCAACAAAACATTCTCCTTGGCTCAGAATTTGAAAGTGCATCTAAGGATACATACGGTAAATATTGTCAGTAATAATTATAAGCTGCGATAGACTAGTGGTTCGAAATTCAGCCTTCCACTCTGGGGGGTCGGGATTTGATCCTGCCATGCACGTCTGATCTGTTAAATGCGTTTTACAACTAAAAATGTAAATATCACTTGCTATAATGGTGAAGGAAAACATCGTGAGGAAACCTCCACACCTTGGAGATGTTTATACAATATTTTCTGAGGTGTGTGAAGTTTACCAATCCACACTTGGCCAGCGTGGTAGACTATGGCCTAACTCTCACGCACAATGATTGGAGCCCCGGTAGAGAAGCCAATAAAATGGGTGAAAAAGAAATTATAGGAATGACAAAAGATTTTCTTGTGCAAGCCAATATTAACAAAAATAGAGTCTAAATGTTGTTCTACTCGCATAAATCACAAGAGCACTTTATCTACATGTGAATAAAAATCATTACTTAATGCTTCTCCATTGTGATTGTAGGGTGAAAAACCGCTGTGTTGCAATATATGCGGAGAAGCGTTCGCCCACTCGGCCGGGCTGGCGGCGCACAGACGCAAGCACACCGGCCAGACGCCTTACAAGTGTGTGCTCTGCCCGCGCAGCTTTCGCACCGTCGGACATCTGCAGTACCACGTAAGGTGGGGTTAAGGAATTATATGTGAAAATAAACCTATCATCGACGGAGCACCCGTATCACACAACTCTTTTTCTATTATCATAACTGTCTTGATGAATTCTATTAGTTTTTGCGTTGCGTTGTGCTTACTGCTATCTTCCTTTCTGTTTATGTACATATATATATTTATTATTATAAACAGTACAACGATAAAAAAATTCAGGATAATAAAAGTTCCATTGGTAGCCCTAATTCTAACTTCCAGTGAAATTCCCATCGAAATTAGTACAGCCGGTCTGAAAATTAATCTAGACAGACACAGTCAAAATACTATTTGAGTCCTAGTGTATATTATGTACGCTTAATTAACTTTATGGGATTTTAAACAACCTATAAATTTTGACTGCCTCGTCGGTCGGGCGGTTGCAAGCGCGACTGCCGATCGGGAGGTCCTGGGTTCAAATCCCAGGTTGGGTACTGTTGGATTTTTCTATTTTAGAATTTCTAGCAGTGACTCAGAGTCTGTATGTGTGCCCGTTGCATGGCAATAGGGTCACCACCTATTCCATTGCGGGACTTAACGTAACTGGTGAATTGTGGGGGTGTACAACACTCCACTGCCTACCCCTTAGGGGATTACAGGCGTGATGCTACGTCTATAAATTTTGCAACTCGTATGTAACTTTTCAATTTTAATTATTTGTACATACTATTAAATAAATACACATTAGTTAATTACGTTCATTGTCATTGCAGACGACACACAGGTGAAAAAAATTTTGAATGCGACACTTGCGGGCGTGCATTTATAACCAGAAGCGATTTGAAGCAACATCTCTTATCGCATACCGGCGACAAGCCGCACGTCTGCTGCGTCTGCGGCTTGCGGCTCACGCGCGCCTCCCACCTAACAAGACACATACGTTACATACACAATGAAGACAAACCGTTCGCTTGCACCGAATGCTCCTTGAAATTTAGCCGGAAAGGTGATTTGGACAAACACAAGAAGACACATCTCTTGTCAGAGGAAGAGACTACACGTTGTCTACCGTTCAGCAAATTGTAAGCCGTCCAACAGAATACGGACCGTTTAAAATACGTTATTACAAGGTTATTTCAACCTTTAGGGACGTAATGGTTTTTTTTTTAATTAATCATGTACACACACAGAGTTCACAGGGCAAAGAACATGAACAAAAAAGTACAAAGGCACTGCTTATTCCATATAGGAATCTCTTCCAGCAGACCTGCAAGAGGAGGGTTGAATACAATGCAGCAAACTTATTGTGCACTAAATTAAATATAATATAATTACATGTATATAATAATTTTTTTCCTGTTACGCAGGACATAAAATCGATTGATTACTGGTTCTTGTACAATAATATGTAGTTATCTAAAAGATACTATTACTATACCATAATAAGCCTATATTTTAAAGTGAAAATGTGGTCATTTTAGGTTTTGGTACTGGCAATGTTAAACCAAGGTAATAAATGCATTATGTAGGGTACTTGCAACAATGAATGTTTGTGCGGAAATATCTTTAAGCTAATTTTGATAGATAGAAATATGAATTTCAAGTGTTCCATGTACCAGTGCAGGTCAATTACGTTGGTAAATTATTAACATAAAATATAAATTATTGTGCTTTCTGCCTACCCTGTTAGAGACTTGGCGTGACGTATGTTGTTGTTGTTGTTTATATATTATCAATATTTATATTATCAGAAATGTGCATGTAATGCTACAGATCATCAAAATTTATTTATTTTCAAACGCGTTTTCCAAATTTTATAACTTTGTACTATTTCATTTTTAAGGTTGCGACATGTAATGTAATTAACATTGTTAATATAGAAAATTAAATAATGAATTTTATATAACTCGTTATTATTCTTTATATATCTCTCTAAATGCTATTTCTAAAAATTTTTTTTTTCGGTGATCTCCGTCATTTCTGTATCAAAATTAATTCATCTACCATTTTAAAGTTCATCAGTTCTACTTTTCACCAAACATAGCAAACAATGTTTTCACTACAAAAAATATTTTTTGTCATAAAACACTGTAATGCCGTCTGCTGACTACTGTAAACAATTTGTTTTATGTAACACGGCAATATTCCACGATCCACGTTGTGTTGAGGTGCCAGAGGAGTAAGTACCTAAATAAACATTACTGAATATACTGTATGAGACAAACATTTTACTAAGTTATACTAGAATATCTTATCAGCAAGTAATAGAAATAAAAAAAATAATTTAATCAAATTTTTTTGTTATTGAAAATGAAAATTTAGAAATATTTCATCCAAAGATAAAATTTCGGTTTTCCAAGTACGGCTTTCTAAAACCTTTGAAAAACAAGCATGGCAACATCTGTCATTCGAATTTCGAAATTTGTTAACGTTTCTTCAGTAGTTGCTTTGCTTGGGATTTGTATTCTTTGTGGTATCGAGAAAAATAATTGTGCTGTTTATTTTGCATTGGTTCATTTGCTTAGAAAGTTGGCAGTTTAACAAACTTTAAGAGGAATTAGTTACTTCGCTTGCAGTTACTTTGTAGGACAACGACATACTTTATTAATACTTTTGACAACATGTCGAGGGATATCTACTATTCAGAGAAATATTATGACGAGGATTTCGAATACAGGTAAGTAAATGACGAAATATCTTAACAACTCAATGTTTTATATTCCGTTTCATATCGTTGCCGTCAAGTACGGAACAGAAGACGGCAAAAACATTGTAAAGTTTTGACATTTTCGTGGTATTTAGGAGTTTGGTGCTCATATCCTTGGGACTTATATATATTTTATCTTTGTTTATATCAACAAAACAACACTTCTAGGCCAGTATTAAGTTAGCATATGCATATAATGTAGCACAGATCTGGTAACGAACAAATATGTAGTGATATGTTGTCAATGGATTATAGTTTTGATCTAAAAAATTGTTGTTATTGTGACCATTGCTCTATGAACAGTGTTGTAAACTCGTTTTCCTCATTTAAGCGGTTGGACTTGTTCCAGCTGCAGGATAATGACAAATTAAAGTCAGGTACTACAAACATATGTATAGACGGACACAGATAAAGTTACACTAGGTATGTAATGGTGTGCTGTTCAAAATCGATATAAATATTTTTTTTCATTTGTGTTTACTAGTATTTCTTTTCTGTTGCAGACATGTGGTGCTTCCGAAAGAGATGGTGAAGCTGGTGCCCAAAAACCACCTAATGTCAGAGCAGGAGTGGCGGAGCATCGGTGTCCAACAGAGCCAGGGATGGGTACATTATATGACACACCAGCCAGGTTAGTTGGATATTGTAAAAAAAAAATTATATCTAGACATGGCAAAAAGGCAAATGGATAACCTAATGGTACCTACTGTCTTTTGCATGTAGCTCTGATGCAGCTGTAGATTATTATAATAAAAAGGCGGCTGCCAATTTAACAACTTGATCTAATGAAAACTTATGGACATAATGTCAACCGTATGTTCTACAAAAAGTTTAATTTTCAATCTCCTAATTTAGAACAAATTACCTACAGCGGACAAATTTCATTAAGATTTGCTAAACAGTATTGAAGTTCGACAATGAAATACACTGTCATGGGAAATGTGTATGTGTAAAGATGTGAAAATGACTTGTCTATGTTAGGTTTGCACTTTAACTGCAATATACTCGTTTTGTCGAATTTTGTTAAGATGTAAACTTTTTTTAAAATTACATTTTAATTATGAGAATTGTTAGGGTTTCTCAGAAAATGCAGACACAATACCAATATGAATTTGCGCTTTGCAGAACCACACATCATCCTATTCAAGAGAAAGAAGACCACACCCCCCGAAAAGAAGTAAACACCGTTCCGAAGGGAAGGCTTTGTTTAAGACAATAATGTACAGGTCTCAACGAGTTTGGTGTACGTACGTAGTATTAACGTCTGCCCATAACAAATCTCCTGGTGCCTCTTAATAATAATCCATTACTATTTTTAGTTTTTGTATTGTCTATACTATCGGAATAATAAGGGAAGTATTGTAAAGTGATAATCGTACAATGATTAAGTTTCAATTTATTTGTTATGGGCATAATGATCTTCATTCCATAATATAAGTGTCTCTGTAAATTAGTCATTACACGTAAGGTTGCATCATGAATAATTATAATTTTTAAGAATGTATCCAGTGTTTAAAGTATCCTTGCAAAACTGTCCGGCGATCCTTCGACATAGATTGATGTTATGTTTTAATGATGTAAACGATTTTATCATTTGGTTATACACAGGTGTCTTAATGTATATAATTTAAATCTAAGTAATCCGAATCAATTGGCAGGTTATTGTTTATATATAAATTGGATCAATTAATAAATTATTTGGTGCTATGTTATTAGTTGTTTCATTGTTACCAACATTAACACACAACACTTGCCATGCCAAAAATTTGTATTTACTTGTCTATTGCCGCTAAGTAACTATACTAGCCCCCCAGTTTTTTTGTTAACATCACCAAAAGTCTACACTTCTGTATGACAAAAAGGATACTCCTTCAAGGAGATAGATTGATTGGGTATGTAGTCGACCGGTATATGAGTTACTACCAACACGAAGAGATGAAGAATGTGTAGTAGGTGTACAAGAATTAATAAAACAAGGGCAAAATACATACATATAATATATGTACAGTTACAAACACAAAATTACATTGTTTTTTTTACATGCATTGGGTACCTACAAAACATTCACCATTATAGCAAGTGATATTCAAATTTTTAGTTATAAAACGTATGCAACGAGTCAGATGTGCATGCCGGAATCGATCCCGGACCCCCCGGAGTGGATGGCTGAATTTCAAACCGCTAGGCTATCAATGCTTCATGCACATATACAATATGTTCATAAATAACCAAGATAAGAAAACGTCTCAACTTGGTTCAAAAGAACTAGTTGTAAAGGCAAAGTGAAAAAAATAATTGTAATCAATTAATCAAACAAACAACAACATATTTTTTGTTTATTTTCGTTTTTTCTTCGCAGTTGGGGATAGGGAAGACATTTTGACTGAATCCGGTTGGGAAAAGTCCAACGTATCCACCTTCAGGTCTTCGGCCGTTACTGATTCCAGCAGGTCTAAGCCTTGCAGCTGTTCTTGTTCCAGACTGTGCAGCATTTGGAAACCCGGTTCCAGTGAAGGCGTGAACGCATCCAGAGCTGCCGGAAAATGTAGTTCAGGGACTTCCTCGAGTTTAATCTGCGATGGTGTCTCTCCAACAGCTACTGCCTCACATTGAGATCTAAGCACTTCACACTTTTTCTTAATCCTAGAATGATATCGTAATACTTTGTTTTCGTAAAACTCATGTAGATTACCGACTTGAAGATCGGAAAACACTTTAGAGATGACATCGGGGAAACCTGTGCTGAGCCCGCTTGCTTCTCTATCGACGGCGTTCCTCAGTAGTTTGCCCATGTTGGTTAAATAAATGTCTAAAGCGTCAGCAACTGCCGTGAGAGCCGTATTGGTGCAGGATGCGAAGCCGACATGGCCTATAGCAATCGCAGCGCATTGTTTCAGTGCTCGTTTGTGGCTTTCATGCGTAAACGGGAGAATAACAGGTCCGTTTCCACGTGAAAACTCGCCGTACTCTTTTGGCAACAAGTTTATTGGCGGTACACTTTCATGGGTCATTTTGACTTCTGGCTCCGGTGGCGGAGGCGGAAGGCTCAGCGCGCCTATTCTGACTCCTTCGAACACAGCGTTTTCTGTTTGCCCAAGAATATCCGACAATTGTCTGGCGTAAGCGTGTAATTGTATCGTGTGGGTGATAATATTAGGTTTTGGTAGCTCAATAGGCGAAGACTTAACAGTTATAGGGATTTCTGGGATGTTTTGCATTCCCAGTTCGATGATTGGATTGAAGTTAACATTTTGTAGCACTGTTTCATCACTTGCCTCGTTTTCGAACTCTCCCCAGAGTTTTCTTTGCTTTGGCATGTTTAATACAGGTTTTATTAGTCTTGGTTCTATTAACAGAGTTTTTTTTCATAAACTCTAGTCTATACAAATATTCTTTGACATTTAACATACAAAAATACAACTACGGTACATGCCAATTCCCGACTTTTGGCATAACACTATTCATAGACAATGCACAATTTTTTTTTCTTTATGGTACCATCCAACAGATGCGAACAACGGCCAAAATGAAATACGGAACTGTTCTAACAATAATAACTTATCTACTGTAAAAAGCACAAAATTAATGTGCATAATATATTTACTATGACTATATAAGTAATCTTAAATATCCTTTCTGTTTATCACATATATTAATTTCATTTTAGCTATAGAATTGCCAAATAGTATTCTCCTATAATACTTGTTGGTTTTGCCGAATATTTTTGTACGGTGTACAGTAAAGTTGTTTTTGTATTCACTCCACAAGTGTGGTTCAAGATATTACATTTAAAAATAATCTTGCCAAGCTGTACATATAGTTTCTCAGCAAAGTACATGGTTTAAATAAACAATGAATCGTATATCCCCATAGAAAAAATGAACCTTAACAAAATAATACCTAATATTTTTTAATTCAATTGCGGCAATACTGAGCACTATTATTTAATTTTAACAGTATGTTGTTTGACTTTATTTTTATTTTCTGTTAAAAAAATCCGTTTTTTCAATCTCCTACAAAAACGCCAACACATTGCCAACCCCTTTGGTATTACACATGTCCATAGCTAACGGTGACCAGACAGTAAGAGAAAAAAGAGGTTGTCATTCTTCCGATTTTGCGTATTTTTTTATAAGTGTGTTTCTATTACAAGTATACAAAAATACCCACATTTGAGGAAATACATTTAACAGAGTATGAGTTTAATTAGATCCGTCACTAATATGAATTGTGTCGCGCGGATGTCGCAATTGTAGTTGACGTTAAGGTCGTAGTTATAATTCGCGTTAATTATTATTAATCTGTGGCTGCTCATCTCGCTCCGGCCATTTGGAACGAGGCTGTTATGTAATACAACCGATCTCTGTTACCGTTCTAGAATATTCCGCTGTAGTAAAGTTACAGGCGATGACATAAATGGTGTCGTATTTCCGCTCCGTTTAGAGATTAACAGCTCCGCATAGATTAATACAAAATCTAATTTGGAATTAGTTATATGGTTAAGAACACAAAGCGTCGTAGCTAAAGGTTGTCCGATAGGTGACTGCCAGGGGATGCTACCCTCGGGGCGGTACCCTAATCTGTGCAATAAATCGAATGCTCCGTATTTATGAATTTCAGTCGTAACCTATAGAAACTGCATCACATATGGAATCGAGACTTATTTGACCTTAAAATTCGTAGCAACCGCTAAGTCTACGGCTACGATATTCAATAACAGGAATTTGGTAATAAGCAAATTGCTACGAGCTTGAGTAGCGTCGTAGAGCTACGAATGCTACAGTTTTGTAGACCTGAGTACCTAAGACCGTTGCATTCTTAGTGTCAACACACAGTTGAAAGTACAGCGCCGCCACTTTGCCAGTTGAGAAATATGCGTTCTTACAAATAAAGCTCGACGAAAGGTAATAATATTTTAAAGTTTTGTCTTTAAAACATTACATGTAAATCGTTCAAAACGGGGACGTACTAAAACGATTTTTAGACGATTTTGATTAAAACAGAAGAGGCGGAAGAATCCTTAGTCTCTTTTCACCTTTAAAATAGGGTTTAAGTGATTTACGTCTATGTAAATGATGTAGGCATTTTTTTTTAGTTTTACGGGTATTCTATGACATTTTTTTCAAATAAACACATTTTGTAACATTTATTTACGTCATCTTATATAACGACGATTTATATATAACAATATGACGTACTAACAACGGGAACATGTATTCAAGAGAACCACTCAGTCTATTTGAATAAATCACTTACCTCGAACCGAATGTCAGGCAAAATTATTCTTTATCCGGGAAGGAAGAACTCTTGAGAATTGTACAAATTGTTCTATACTTGTATTAAGATTCTGTTAATCTGTCTTTCTGTTATGCAGATTGATTACATTGTCGAGGACATCCGATGATTGAATGAGTCAAAGACAAAGACAAAGACAAAGACGTTTATTTGTACAAATATGGGTACATATAAAGATGTTACAGGTTTATTAGTTCAAGCCATATTTTGTCTTTTACGGCGTACAAATAGAAGTTAAAGTACAATATAAAAAATTGAAGTAAAGAAATTAATTATTATTACAAAATTATTATACGACAATTTACATACATGTATGATATTTAAAATAAATATAAAACCGTGACGCTAGTACCCATCATTGCACACGTATCACATATATAGCACATAAGCTTATCTCACATCGAAATTTTAATGGTAAACCTTTAAAAGCAGGTCGAAATCAGATATGTTAATATCGACAGTATTACGAAATCTATTTTCGCTGAAAGTGAACCATAAATTCATTGGTACAGAAACAGAAACTCAAAGTCTATGCTAAGACACGAAGATATTTATTGTGCGTCAGTAGATACATATGGCGTGGTTCTATATAAGTAAATCCTTAATGTAATGAACATAGTTTCACCGCATCGCGCTACACGTGTCTCTTACTTAAAGGAAAGTCTTTGGCTCACTGTCACCACGCTTACAACCGCTGTTCAATCAGACGTTTAGTTTTCGCATTGAAATTAGCTCGATGTTTATTAAGCGACAATTTAAATTTAAGTAAATAGTTACGGGTGTTCAAATATTACTTCGTGTTACGTAATATTGCATTAGGTATTAAGTTTGTCCGTTATAACTATGGGTTACAAAGTTTAAAAAAAGTTTTATTGTTATCACATAAATAAATTATTATCACTTATAAATAATATGTTGGTAAAAATCTGGAATGTTAATATAGGTTGATTCAAATTCGAATTCAATTTCAAATTCAAATTGTTTCATTCATTGTAAGGTACAAACATACACTCAATGAAGGTCATGTTTTAGTCATTTTACTTCGGCTTTGTGCGCCCTACAGGCTATAGCAGACCGGAAGAAAAAAACTATAATAATTAAAAGTTATAATAATTCAATATAGTAGTGACTCAGAGTCTGTATGTGTGCCCGGTGCATGGCAATCGGCTCACCACCTATTCCATTGTGGGACTTAAACGTAACTGGTGAAATGTGGGCATGTACTACACTCCTCTGCCTACCCCTTAGGGTATTACAGGCGTGATGTTACGTTTTTATAATAATTTAAACGTCGTTTACAAACTTCGTGTTACTCGTCCCTTTAATACGAGAACTGGCAAATATTGGCATTCGGAGGGCAAATTATGAGCGCGACATCTTTGATCACACTTGCAAGTCAAATTGGCGGTCGCGGTCTGCGGCGCCGGCATCCAACATCTCCAACTAAACTCTTCCCTTAGATATTAGTTATGTTCTCAAACTAGTTCTGTTCGTGTTGAAGTACATATTCATTTATTTATTGATTTATTATTCATTGAAGCAAAAATACAAAAGGCGCGCTTAATGCTAAATAGCATTTTTAGCACCGCAGGGTTATGCAGAGATGTCGAGGGTGGAGGAATAGTCAGAAAAATAGATCAACAAATGCTCATCAGAACTTTCTCGAATCAAAAAGTGATAATGTCCCATGTTATATTTTCAGGAAATACAGAGGTTGGCAAGGTTCCATTCTTTCCACGCATCATTATATTGATTTGTTAAACAAAACAGAACGAACAGAAACGAAAGAGTCAACGAATGAAAAAAAATCCTAGCTATTTTTTCAATAGATAATTGGCACAACTATTTATAGTACTCTCTCAATTACGAGAAATACATGGGTTCGGAGCACACGATTCTGCATTTGACGCTAACGACATGCTTTGATTCACGCGCCGATGACTCCAAAATGGCTGACGTTTGGCTATTCCCGGAATAGACACGTTTCAGTTAAATGCAACCTACTGATATTTGTATACTTGCATTTATGAAGATGGCTTTATTTAAATTTTTAATGCAAGTCATATTTTTTATCATCATAACATTTAGCTACGATTTTATAAAAATATATGCTTTTCATTCATAGTTCTATGAACTATCTATGTTTAAAAATATTACAGTATTTCCAAAGCACTATGTGTATCTCCTTACCGTTGCTAAAATATGATAGTATCGCCAAAATCATGTACACAGCATCATCATAATTTCAGCCCACAGTTATTCACCACTGGACATTAGGTTTTTTTTTAAAAATTATTACAATTCTGGCAGTTTTTACCATCACGTGCTATGCAAAAAACAGAATGTCATCATTAATCATTCATTCATACATTCATTCATTCATTCATCATTCATACATAAAATTATTACAATTGATCAAATAAAGAAACAGGACAATTTCAAGTACTTTGTTTGAGTCAGTTTTGGCTAATTAAAAAAAAAAACATTCCATTTATTACTTTTTTTAAGTGTCTCTTGTACGATAAATGTACAATTTAAGTTGCGAAGTTACTCTACATAGGTAGGACGAGCGCGGTGGTTGTTGGGCGGGGCACGCAAATCGCCGGCTGCAGTCAACGACAAGACATTTGCCAGGCAATGATTTATGGAGCTCTGTTATCGACACGCAACACCCTTCTCCTGTCGACAGACGAACAGGGATCGTAGAGTCGACTAACACTTTAAAAAAGGAATCTGTTGCTATTAAAGAAATAACTTAAGAATTGCACACCAACAGTTACAGGAAGCGCTGAATTTTGCGTTGAAAAATTTTAATTAATCAATTAACCCCAATTAATTTCACGTATGTTCTATAACATCCTAAAACGAGTGAGTTTTACAATTTTAAAGTAAAATTATCATCATATCACTCGTTATAGACATTAGGAATCTTCATATTTAAAACTCATTGTGTTATATTTACATTACAGGTTCTGTACACAGTGCCTCATATCCTGAATGTACAACTCTGATTGCAATTTAACTTTCAATTGACTCCACGCTTTGAGTTTCATATAAATAACCTTTAGGTTAATTACGAAATTAATTACATTAAGTTAATACCATTAACAGGAATAAAAGGGGTCACAGTTTAGTATATGTACATACTGCTGTGCTTTAAATTGCGATTGTTATTATGTGGCCTGACTTAGGAAAAAACAAGAATAACCTTTTAGTTTTGTTCTCTTTCCTATTTTGTAGACTTGAACGCAATATAATCATTTTTTTATTTCTATAAGGTCTTTTTTGTGAGTACATTTGATCTCCGTAAATTCTCTATGACAAATAATGATTCGAATACTATTTCAAATTATGTATTAACTACTTTTGACGAAAAATGTCATCACTTGAAATTTATTAATAGTATTTTAATCGCCATGAAACTTTTCTTATGAACATCTTCGTAAATAAATAAATTGACAAAGAGAAATTCAGCACGGAAAAATCGCAATATCTAAATATTTTTGTATGTAATCGCTCAAACGGTGTTAATTTTTATATATACACCGAATGGCTCTATACCATCTGTGTCAGAGGGCTAAATCGCGGGTCCGGTAGTGCGTGAGGGCGGGCGGCCCGCCCCCGATTTTTTGTAAGATTTTCCGCGCGACTGCGCGCGCGCCGCTCTGCAACTGATTAATCGACTATTGATTGAAGCCGACGGATAGGGCAGCACCCACTGGAAACTTCACTAGTTTTCCATATATATTGGTATGTTGATAAGTAAGCGTGACACGAGAAAAAATATGTTTCTGCGACGGTGCCCACGTATTCACAAATAACTACATAACTACGACGGATGCGCCAAAGTTATACTGACGGAACAGATTTGAAAGATCGATTTGTATTTCGAAATTGTCATTACGTTTATTTGAATTATTAGTAACATCACGGTCGTAATCCCCTTAAGGGGTAGGCAGAGGAGTGTAGTACACCCCCACATTTCACCAGTTACGATTAAGTCGCACAATGGAATAGGTGGTGAGCCTATTGCCATGAACCGGGCACACATAGAGACTCCGAGTCACTGCTAGAGATTCTAGATTAGAAAAATCTAACAGTACCCAATTATTAGTGTTAAAATGAATTTAAGATACCAGCCTAGATTGTTGTTACACTTAATGCTGAAAAGAAATAAAGATATAATGAGCTTATGTAGTTACCTTGAGCACATTCCAGGCAATTACACTTTAGTTACAACTAAGATACGGTCGCTAATAGCTTCAATTACCGATTCCTTGCAGCTAACGAGAGGTAACAAAGAAATCTTTCACTGAATAATTATGTGTTGTGCGGGCCCAAATTGAAATTTCACCTTAACGTAAATCGTTGTGTTACAACCGCTAGACCTTTACGATCTCCAATCTTGTTCGGAGCGATTCCTCTCGAGTGACGGCCCCAAATAATTTAATATGTTACATCGTGTGACGTCACGCGTGGCGGCATGTCTGTCTGTGCCACGCGAGCCCCGTAAATCGTTACGCCCTGTTGGCTCGTTTAATTAATTCTCAAATAACAGAATTCACAACATATTTTGCGACTGCTACTACCTACCTATGATATTGAAAATTTGAGGTTCTCCATTTGATACGTACAGACATCGAAATTATTTTACACTACAGTGCACAGCCGAAAACAAAATAGCACGTTCGCTATCCTAAAAGGGTAGAGTCATAGACCTAACATTACGTCGCGTTAGCCTCAATCAGTCCCCTTTTCGACGTTCAATCACTATTGGCACTCTCTTACTTCGGAAATCACGTTCACGTCACGTAATTCAAAATAATTTTGACTTTCCAAGAAAATGCGAATATTTAGATTTCAACAACAATAACTTGATATTACCTAATTAATTTAATTGATAAGTTATTTAACATCTTCCAGTTCATGTAATAGCACATCGACACACAAATACATTTTGGTTATAAAAAGTTTACTCTGTACCCACAATATTTGTTTTTCGATAATGTATGTTTTTATCAAATAACTATTTAATGTTGATGATCTTGATAATAACCGTTTTAGTATTAACTACAACTGTTCAGACCCATCACTTTAAAATACATACGCTTATATTAGTACCATAATACCATACGAATCTTTATTAAATGCGGAGGCAGGCTAAGAGGTCCAGGACCCTTATCCCCCAATTTACAAGGTAGCCCGTTAAAAGGGAACATCAATTTGGGTTGAGGTCCTCGCACAAATTGTCTTATATTGGGCAATTTCATCAGGCTCCAATTCAATTAGGTGTGTTTGTGCCTTTATAAGGCCGTTTTGTGGTGGTATTATCCAGCCAGGTTTATTTTCAATATTAGTCTACGTAGTTAATAACAACATTAAATGTACGGTTTTTACACGTCACTGTATATTTTTAAATATAAATCAAAATGATAGTAATATTCTTATCAAATATTTTAACAGTAGTTAACTGTAAAACCTCCAAATATCTTAATCTCTTGACCAATTAGCATGCATTGCAACTAGCTAAAGCTCCGCCAACAGTAATCCTAATCGGTACATTTAATGATGATTATTAATAAAAATTGACTGCCTCGTTAGTCGGGCGGTTGCTAGCGCGACTGCCGATCGGGAGGTCCTGGGTTCAAATCCCGGGTTGG
>DWDX01001205.1:0-19919 GCA_018245675.1 Agara michaeli | reverse complement strand
CGCGACTGCCGATCGGGAGGTCCTGGGTTCAAATCCCGGGTTGGGTATTGTTGGATTTTTCTAATTTAGAATTTCTATTAGTGACTCGGAGTCTGGATGTGTGCCGGGTGCATGGCAATAGGCTCACCACCTATTCCATTGTGGGAATTAAACGTAACTGGTGAAATGTGGGGGCGTGCTACACTCCTCTGCCCACCCCTTAGGGGATTACAGGCGTGATGTTACGTTAATAAACCTAAGTAACTTTTGAAGTTTCAGTTCGGTTGCGCTTGGAATTGGAAACATGTACCTACATATGCATTTTGTATGTATGTCGTGAAGCGGTTGTCATTAAAATAATTTGGGTTTGGTTGGGTGCGGTTGTTGTAAAAGCGTATATAAGAAGCGATCTGAGTCTTCAAGAGTAGAAGTAGAGTAGTCTGTGACCGCTAACCTCGAACGTAGGTCAATATATTCTCGAGACTAATTGACACAGACAGTCCCATTCCTACAAGGAAGGTTTCAGTTGTCCATGGGCGGCACTGGCCACTCGCGACTGCTGCTCTCTCGTTTACTAATCCCATTAGAAATAGTGATGATATAAAAAGAAATGAGTCTAGAGGAGTTAATATACATATGGAGGAATCTAGGACTGTAAGATCAATTAATATAATATACATATATAATATATAATATTCATTAAGTGTATGTGTGTACCTTATGATGTATAAAACAATTTGAATTTGAATTGAATTTGAATTATGTGATAAAGTAAAAAAATCAACTTGCAATTTTTTTTTTAAATTACCTTATTTCCATATCGAACGTCGTTTGAGCTGTTATTCGCCGAAGTACACCTAATTGCTGGTTAAGCGATCGTTATACCAGTCAATAAACGAGTTGGCGAGTAGTTAAGTGTGTAATTGGCTTCCTATCGGTTAAGTGTTCTTAAATATCGCTTACGGTAACGGTGAACGAAAACGGCGTGACGAAACCTACAGAGTTCAGCCTTCTCGACATTTACTTACATTACTACGGTCAAAAACAGATTACACAGTAAGGGTAACATAGTCGTAAACAGTTTCTTGGGGTGATGATTTGAGGTCTGAGTGCATGCGTGTGTGCGTGACAGCGTGCGTGCGTGCATGTTAGTTTGTATGTCTGTGTGTTTTCTAGCTTCATGGGTATGTACAAAAACACACCGGCTTCTGAACAACAGGTTTATATATGAGCAAAATGAAGACTGGGCATACAATTATCCTTTTTTGATCGTGTTTCAGTACATAGTACCTAAATTAAAAATGATGAAAATAGCTCATAGTACCTAAATTAAAAATGAAGTGTTCGAAGGAAAAAAACAAAAATTCGAATTTTCAAAAAGTTCACTGCTTGTTGTATACATCGCTATACCAAATGAACAAATGTCAAATAAACGTTTACTGGTTTTTTTTTCACATACTGTTTATGACGCGTCGCGCCGTAAATTTAATTATTTCTTTAACGATTACCATTAATTTCGTTTATGAGTTCACATAAAAACCTTTATTGCTCTTTCAAGTGTCTATTGCTTGTCGATCTAACGCTGAGAACAAGCAAATAAGTGGTTTCGTTTTACGTAATTCACTGCTGACACATTTACGTAAATAGATGCAACATTTTAATCTACTTCCTTCTAAGTAGGATTTCTTTGAATACTATTATTCTGCACAATCAATAGCCTTACATCGATTTGTTTTATGAGGTTTCATATTTGAATTTCTGTCTCATTAACCACACTCGTAAATCACGATGACTGTAAATATATCGTGAAACAAAATTTGTATCCCAATGTATTGTTTTTTTTTCAATATAATTTATATAATAGCTATTTTTGTATATTATTTTTGATAACATAGAATCGTATGTGTTAATAGCCATCTAATAATTAAGTAATAATAAATAATTAATATACTTTTCATTGCATTTCTTAAACTACTACCCCGTAGAACTAATCACTGCATAGTATAAAACAAAGTCGCTTACCGCTGTCTCTATGTCCCTATGTATGCTTAGATCTTTAAAACTACGCAACGGATTTTGATGCGGTTTTTTTTAAATAGATAGAGTGATTTAAGAGGAATGTTTATATGTATAATAACGTCCATTAATTAGTCGAGGAGTACTGTTATTTTTGAGGTTTCTAATTTGATGTCGTAAATAATTACATTCTTTGCGTCGGTAGCGGGACGGAGTCGCGGCCAAAGGCTGGTTATTATAATAAAATTGATTGTGTGTATGACAGGTGTACGCGTCGCCGTCACGCCGCAAGATGGACACGAAGGGCGAAGGAGAGGAGATGACCTACCCCCACATATGCTTCATGGTCGACAACTTCGACTAGGTAACGCGATACACTTGTCCTATATTGTTGCCAGTTTTCCCTCGTGCTTATGTAATCTGTAGCTTGTAGATAACAGAGCGCTGTGGATTGTCTTGGCACTGCGTTGCCGTTTAGATAGTTTCATGTTTTTGTAGAATATATATGGCGTAACAAATATATTAACGGCTCTTAACGCAACGGACGTGCTTCGTATATGATATGAAATCGCAATTATAAAGGAAATTCAACGCTTATTGGCATGTCGATTTGTCACTGAAATATAAGGCGAATAGACAAATCATTTAACTACTGGAAAAGTAGTTCAAGTGTTTGGATAAGAAAAGCTGTTGGATTGCGTAAGATACAAAAAAAAAACTGGTTTTCATAACGGTCTTTGTTCTGAAAACAATAAAACAAAGCATTTTGTTTTGTGGTTTTGTTCAACGGTCGCACAGAGAATTGCCTGCAAAAATGTTGCCACCGAAATAATAAAACCTCCCTCTGTGCGTGGCACGGGAAGCGTACATTATGTATGTGAAATATATTATTGCATCACATTTATCTATTGTGTATAACGTACGGGAATATTTTTAATTCTTGCAGTCGAACATTCCAGACTTCATTCCAGCTTTATTATTACCCGATTTTTTTATCGTTGTTATATAGTTTCTGTTCTTGTGGTGTAGGTGCATTGTTTGCTTTTACGGATTGTATTTAAAGTTTATTCTTTACTGCTACTTATTTCTTTACTAAAATAGACGATAATATGTATAACGCACAATGGGTAGTACAAAGAAATCCAGGTTAACAAGTGAAGATTAAACGCTTACTAAATTCTTGGGCAACCCATGTTGATTGTCGAATTAAACTAATATATTACATCGGACGGTTTGCGTTGTGTTTGGATATAACAGTTGGCAGCCTATGTTCGCTCGAGCGGAAGCGATAACGGTCGCACTTCCCCACCTCCCACCCCAGCCCCGGCACGCCGGGGGGGACGCCGGGGACGGGGATGTTGGATTGGAATATATTAATAAGATCATTTCTGCGCTCGCGGATGACGTTGCATATAATGAAAGAAGACATTTCTTTGTCGTTGCGCGATTGGTTTTGCTTCCTCTTGGTGACGCCTGTTCATTCTAGTATTTCATTAGGCACAACTTCTGCCCAAAGATTCAAATCGTTTTAAAGCCATTTGAGTATGTACCTAATTTGGGTAAACCTGGTAGTCCCTAAAGAATTTGTATCATTATTTGCATTAATTTGTTCCATTGATTCGCATTTTCTAGTTTTGGGGAATGAGGATAGTTTGAATGAAGCTTGGGAATGGAAATAAGATATTTTTTATTCCAATGTTCCTACGGGTTCGAAATCTACGCGGGTTACACCGCGGGGCACAGCTAGTTTCTAATAACACAGATGATATATCACTGAATAGTTATGTTTGTCTGAATTGGCAACGCGCTCTTGACCCCGTAGCGCGGGTCTCCTATAATTTGCCAATTGGCGAACGCTTCTCCTCCACTCCATTTAACTCCTCCACTATCTCTTAAGCTCGCCGTATAATATTCTTCTGTTGCATGCACTATACATGCCAGTTATCTATGTCACGCTGTCCGTTACCACTGATTGATTGCACGTGAGATTATGGAAGTAAATATGGTGTGAATCAATTCAAAATCGTTAATTTGTTGAGAGAATTCAATGGTTCGGTCTGTAGTTTAGTAACATATAAAAGGAAGAAGGTCGCGTGGAACATCACCCGTATGCTGGACGGACGTAATTATGAAGATTTAACAATGCATAGCGTTGTCGCGATGCCAATAACACAAGCCGGTGGGGACGCTTTATAAGTGCAGCAGTCTGTAACGATGAACGGACAATTGGATCTTTCATGACAAACACAGACAATTTTTTGTAACCAGTGCTTGTTTGAAGTGAATATCTCTTTTTAATTTTAATCTAATGTGTTTTATATAAATACGTAGGTTGCCGCAATATTTTTTTTTTAACCATTAAGCTGACAAACAGGCATACAGTAGTTTTATGTGCTGAATATGTGGTGATCGTGAACACGATATATTATAGATAGACTTTGATAACAAATCAAAGAGGTTAATAGGCGCAGTAAGATTGCGGATTTTGGATTTGGAATTTATCAAAATTTCCATTATGTACTTCGTTTTATTGCATAGTTAGTAAACCACCAAGAGATGATTGTCTTTTTCCTGCTCAGGAAGCCCTTACATATTCAATGACAGTATTACTGCACTCCTTCCAGCGATTGCATATAATGGATGTGCTGTACAGAATGCATTGGTTGCATAGAAATGCCATTTATAACTAGATTATATATCGAGTTGCACGACAGATGCACAAGTAACCGTCGATCGTGATTTGTTTTTCTATAAAAACTATTACAGCGCCTTTACATTTACACGGCGTGGTCACAGTCGAATGAGACTTATGTTGTCTATTTATAGCGATCGTTTGTCTAGCATCAAAATGGTCACATTAAAAATATAAATTCGCTCTTGACACACTTTATCGCTTCGTCGCTCGCTTGTCTATTCGACGGATAATAATAATAATAACAAGTTATACTCAATACATGCCGAATAGTACACAAATTCCTACAGTTAAACACCAATAATTAATCACCTACAAAATACATAAAAGAAACTGGGCTATGCTTGGCAAAAGCCCGTGTAGTCTCAGTATACCTGGTTTAAAGGCCAGAGACAAAAAAATAAAAAAAGAATAATAATAATAATAATAAATTATTTATTTTCACATAAAATATTAAAAAGACAGCGTTTATATCGTTCGTAAGGCAATTCTTTTATTATGTAATCGTTAGGTCCATAAACGTGATAGTGATTTGACTACACTCAGTAAAAAACCTGTAATATAGATAATACAATTATATTTATAACTATGGCATATATAATCGTAGTAGGTAATTTGTCCATAGGGCTGAACTAAAAATAAATGAAATGGCTATCGTGCAGTGAGGAGGTATGCGTGTGTAGATAAATTATTTATACTTATGATGCTAAAAGTAACCCCGTATTTGATGTTGATAAATTACTGCTGCCTTTATATTCCGTGTAAATATTTTAGTATATCGATTATATACTACAGATACGTGTCAATTGATTGGAACGATAGTAGTTTATCAAATGAAATAGTACAGTTTTATCAAAAAATCTAATAACTGTTGCCTCGATATTTAGCCTGATTAAGGTATTTAAAATCACCTGTGACTTTATAAATTTAATATGATATTAAAGTTTTGCCCATTAAATGTTATAATTGGGTCATCTTGTAGCCGGAAATTTCGTTTCAAAACATCCGCTAGGTATGTCATTTAAGCATGGCTTTGTACTACATTAAACCGTCGCTCGGTTTTGTTTATACATATTTTGGTTGCCGTTTCGATTAGATTAAAAGACGCGATGTAGGTTTCCTGTTAATCTGGCGAGCGGAATGGCTGTATGACGTTGGGCTGTGCAGTGTCGAGTGTCGCTTCGTAGTCGCGGGGCGGAGCGTGTCCGCGCCGGCACCGCGACCTTGCGCGCGCGCATTGTTTGCCCGCTCCCACTCGGTACACCACAGCACACTATACACAACGCACGGAAAATGTTGACTATTGAGTTGATTGAAATGTTTACAAACTCTTGTACCTATATCGCACCGAACGAAGTCGAAAAACCACATGAGTTTATTGTACCTACAGCGGGAGGCATCTATTGCTTACGTAACCGTGTGCATTGATTGGTCAATTACAGAGTCGCTCATACATTACATTATTCCACAGAGCCGACTGAGACTGTCCGTTTATTAATTAAACTAATACGCAATATATGTATTATGTATTATAAACCCACGCTTTGTCGACGAAGACAGCTTATCAGAGCAATCCGCGCGGACTCAATCCCTCACTCCGCGTGACGGACGATCTAAACACCCGAGATCATGTTCCGTTATTATTATTATCATCACCGTCGCTTTAGTACCAGTACGCTATCAGAACAACGCGACGTATGTACCGAATTAAAAATTGACAAATATTTTCGACGAAATCGTGCCGTGGTCCGCCGTGATCCGTATGTTTCGAATGAGAATCACTATGCAAGAATGTAGTAAACGATTAATGCACGGACCGGTTACGCTATTTATTTTAATTATCGAACAACAAATAGAATAGCTAATTTTATATGTCATTGAAAAACTAGATGCTACATAACATTTCGTAACATGTTTAAATGTTATGTTATAAATGCTGTTTGTTGGAAACGAGTTTCAGTGTTTTTCGATTTTCATCGATTGTTTGTTTTCTGTTCTGTAGAATTTGTCTATTTATGAACAGAGTGGTGACAAATGAAGACGCAGCAATCGCGAGTGACTGTTGTGACTCGTGGACATGGGCAACTAACCTCTAAAATATTTGTAAGAATATTGTTGTTAGTGTGAATTAGTTCAGTTAGTAATAGGTGCTAAAATAATAATACTATTAGCTATTTAGGTTAAGTTTATTATGTTTCAGTTGGATACGCTCATTATGCGTTGATAGATCACTCGGGGAGTCTTTTAGCATGTATAACTTGTTAATATGTAAATTGCTCTTATGTAGAGTGACACGTTCCCGCTTCCACTAATTGATGTGCAACAGAGATTGTTGTAAGGATACAAAGTGTAAGCTTCCATGAATATAATCGCGGCTGCTCAACATATCCGCTCACTCGGTGTCCGTATTGGTTAATACTATGTACAGAACAAGGGTAATAAAATCTCATTGGCCAGTAGTCTCGTATTACGTTCCTCGCGGTCGTTTAGCAACGGCATGTTAAGAACGAGTGACTCACGCTACCATTAGATTTGTATTTAAATATGGAAAACGCACAATCGAATGTTCTGGCTTCATATCTCATTGTTAAAGATAATAATTTTCTCACCAAACTCTCATAATACTTTTCATCTGAGTTATGTTTTAACTTGTAGAACTAGACTCCCGTGTGTATTTATATAACCCGTCGCAAAACGAATTTCCAATGTAAACAAAGTGCATAAAAAAGATATATTGCCAATGCCAATGCCAGGGCAGCGGAGTAGCGAAATGAGGTCACGAGGAGCAGCGAAGGGTCGTGTGTTCGTGCTCTGAGCGGGCGCGGCCGCCAAGTGGCCCGGCTCGGCGACCAGCGAGTGTCTTAACAAAATCGCCTCTCAACTCATCACCCTTTTTCAACCCTCGAGACCTAAGTAACAACGTCAACGTATTATAGCGTAATCTAAAATCCGATAATGTTTTGATACTTCTAATGGTACTGCTATGGATTTACTGTGCATTACGCTAATGGGCGGAATAGACACGTTAGGTATTTCATCATTACACTTGTTTGTTATACCGTCGACTACGCAATGATTGGTTCATAATAGAGGGTGTTACGTAAACCGATTTTCTAATGGTGATTTGCTACAATCGGCTAAGTCGATGCTATCTGCCGTGTAAATTGATTGTGTTGCGTATTTATTTCCTATATGCCTACACTTTCTGGCGGTGGCACGTGTAGGTACATGCGCTTACGTAAACTGAGCAGTCTCGTTCACGCTGCGATGGTCAAGGTCAGGGTTTCAGAATCAGTATGAGTCGAAAACTGAGCAGTTCGCACTCGTTCTTCACGAACGGCTGAGTCATTTTGTCCACTAAGTAGTTTATCTTAATCTGTTGCGCAAGGATTTTGCACACAGCAAATAAGGTTGCCTCGTTATATTATACTATTGTTTTTGTGAGTTTTTTTTTCAAATACCTATTGTCTATTGAGGTTGCCAGCGCTGTTCATGATAATCGCAAGGTGATTTTTTATAATAATAATAATATATAGTTTTAAAATGTGATTGTAGTCGTAGGTCGCAGGAACCTTTTCAATGTAATGCAAAACGTATTAATTTATATTATGGTTTATGTGATTTCCTCATAAATCACACGTTATTTATACACATGCGTACAAAATACAATCAATATATTTTGTAAAACACCTCTCTAACTTCCACGTTGACCACAATTTTATAATTAACCAATTGCGTTAAAAATAAGGATAATGGTTTACAATCCCCGTTTGCGTTAAAACTACACCATAGGAGCTGTTCAGTATTGGAATGACTAATGTTTCTTTGTTGTAATAATAGATTCAAAATAAGCATTTGTCGTTAATTTCCATACCGATACTTCCGCTGCCGCTTTAACAACACTGTTATGTACTATTAATTAATTAATAAGAAACACTTAACATTAATGTCTGCTGCCTACTCGTTTGTACTGCCTTTAACATAAAAAAAATATTCTGTATCAAAATTTTAACAAAATTGTAGGGATATTTGTTGTATAAAATTTTATATATGCCCGTCAACACTAAATGCATCATGTTTTGTCGTGAATGTAATATCTGACTATTCAATTATATATAACGTTGATAGCATAGTCGTTACAGTTTTTTCGCAGCTACTAATGTTTATATTTAGTTATCGTATTCGCGATATCTTGGATCCGGTCCGAGTTTCTTTTCATGGTATATTTTACAATTTAAATCACCAAATCAATCAGCAAAACAAGAATCGCATCCAGTTCCTGCTATTTTACAAACAATCTAAAAAAATGCTATAAAACCTGTCTGTAATGTGATGAAAATTTTTAATTATTTGTACGTTTTATACTATTTGCGGGATCGTCAGTACCTATGGTAATTATTTTCAAACCAAAAACAATCAGAATTAAAACAATCGTTCGAGAAAAATTACCAAATAACAACGGCTAACATACTTTTCAACAATTGGTAGGTTTCACAAAAGATTCATCCATTTCACTGAAATTCCGAAATGCTATGATAATATGTACCCGGTGATCTGTTTTTTTAAAACGTAACATCACGCCTGTAGGCAGAGGAATGTAGTACACCCCCACAATTTATTCATTACGATCTATGATAACCAGTCATTGGTATTATTCGTCAGTTAGATATCCATTTCAAACGGTTCCCACTTATCGTTCTTTATCCTTGAAGGCGCGATAGCCGTTGATTATCCATTTATTAATATCTTACTCAATATATTGTAATTAATGTCGATTATATGCACGACTGATATCCACAGATAATACGTTCACGGTTACATATCATAGCATGACATTATATCGTTCCTTTGAGCACGACAAAAAAGTTATAAAAATTCAAATTCGTGTTATACACATCATTGGAACACGATCTTATCTGTTACGCTTCTGTTAATGCAGTGGTGATGGTAAATTTTAACCGAACACCACATTTGTATGACGCTGGGATGGATTGTTTGTCGACACATAATTTTCCATTGAAAACGTTAAACGTTTTTCCATTATCAGAATCTTTCGCACGTTTGAAATAATTTCGTCTAATTTCTACGAACGGAGCAAAATCGAATTTGTGTAGCATCAGATATGTAACCCGTAGGTATAGCGGCGTCGTAGTGAGTGTATTTGTAAGGGCTGTGAACTTTTGACCTCGTTTAGTGACGCTCGTGAAGAGCGCGCGATCTCCCATTTGCCGGATCGTTTGGTGTGGGTGTCGGCCGTATTTAGTTGTATTTTGCTCTATATTTTGCTACTCTCTTACGATTTGAGCCGCCACGTGCTACGTTTCATTGTAGTAGTGTATTTGTAACTTTGATTGAACAGCTGCTTCGTTGTGGTAAGACAATCATAAGCCGCCCAAAAAAGGTAGGGCTGACTACCCGACATCTGACCTTACTTTGTTATTATCATCCATTTATTACAATTATATACGATAATGAACTCTAGTTTTCTCGCTCAGATAAGATCCTATTTTATAAACCTTGAAAATGAGGATGTATTGCTCCTTTATATATTGTGTTCCCTCTTATTGCTTCTATAACGTTCGAATCGTATCGTGGCTTTGTCGAACATACAACAACAAACAATTGTTGACAGCACTTATAGTAGAATCATTACCATTGCGGTAAACATTTAAGCATTACGATTATAGGTTCTCGTACAATTGGTACTTTTTTCCTATATTCTAGGACAATTAATTTCTTTTTATACTAAAGACTAAAGTAGTCTTGACAAACAGTTGATTTCAACAATGTTAAATTTCCTTAATTAGATATTTACTGGCGTTTAATTTATTCTTCAACGATCAAACCATTTATATTTCAAATAGGTAAAACAAATTTAAAGTAATGTAATGATCTTTTTTATAAAAGGTACATTTAAGTCAATTTATCGCGTAAATATTTTTTCGACTACTAATTACTAGCTCGTCGACGTCATGCTGTAGTGTACTTGTGGACTCAATTACCACGACTTCGTGCGGAACGCGGCTCCGAAAATACACGTATGTATGTACATGAACTGTTTTATTACGTGTGTATTAGAATCGACTGTATGGACTCGTTGATTGGCGAAATATTAACGTGTCGAAGAGCGAGTTCTGCGCCCGTTTTTACAAAGTAAACATCGTATACGAACCTATTCTCTATTCGAGGATACAAGTTGGTACTCAAAGCACACTGGCCGCTTTCCGCTGGTTAATAGTCTCGTAAGCTTGCATGTCTGTGTATGCGTATAACGAATTGTTTATCTTAAAGCTTCAATCTGCTTGCGTTGTTTACCGAACAAAACACTGTGAAAAGATACGTTTCTATGCCAAATAAAATTGCAATATTATTAACGCTTTCTTTACTAACTAGAAAGTTCGAGAAGACCTCGAGAATATTCGAGTATATTCTTTCTGTTTTGTTAACTTTCAGAAAAAAATCGACAAATACCATTGTCATAAAAACGAAACTACTATACCGTTCGGTTCGGAGTATCCGCATGAAAATGTCTTAAATTTTTCTTTTTAAACTATCCTATTTTACATTTTAAAGAATCTATAAAAAACCGTGTCACTAAAAGTCGTAGTGGTAGGCTACGAAAATAATAAAAAGGTTAATTTATTTGACAATGAATGGAATTCTCTTTTTAAATCATTAGTTAGGTGTCAGGACATATTAACAGTTTATCTGACCGTTGTATTGAGTCATCATTGGGTGTTGTTTTCTTGTTACAAGGACAGATCCGTGTCACGGCCTGTGGCCCTGCATTCTATTGCAATGAAACGTAATTATTCTTGAATGAAATTATACTAATTTGTACAAACAGATTTAAGTATTAAATAAATATATACGCTCATAAATATGTTTAGCAAATTAAGATGCAAATTAAACATTTCTGTAATATGTAATTTTTGCAACTCCGCCAATGCGCATTGGAGCAGGTTGGTGGAGAATGCTCTTGACTTCCTGTAATCGCGATGTGTATTCAGGCTTAGCAGTGGCAGGTAAAAGTGTTTGCAGCATTTTTTTTTAATTCCTAATGTGTCCATTGAAAATTAATTACGCTGAATGCTTTTAAAGTCATTAAGTATATCGGCAGTATTTCACTTCAGTAGTTCGTTCTCTTCGTTTTATGTTAAAATGATTCTTTAAATGAATTTCTGTTTTAGATCTCACTTAAATTAACATTAATCTATTGTAAATAATGGCATGCTTTTGTCGTCATGTAAAAAGTGTCGATTTTTTGTTCCTATACTTTGTAATATCGAAAGAGAAGTCGACATTCATTGTGTCCATTTTTAAAAGAGCAATGGCGTGCTTTGAGTGATTAGGTGTCGATTAGATCGACCGGTAGTGTCCGTAAGTATCCGAGTGCTAAATATATCACCGAGTAATGCGTTAACTTCGATATTGTATCGCGGGATGTGTCTGCCAAGATGATGAGTAACGCATTATTTCCTGATGTGTGTTCGTCTAGTTTTTCGGAAAACCGTTTGTCGCCGATGAGCCGATGCGATCGGCGCGCTCTGAATCACCCGTGACGTCGCAAAGTACCGACGCCGCCGGTCAGCTATAATTAGCTCTGACGCCGCCTTATCATCTCGCGGGTCGTCAAGTAAATACTGCGCTTGCCAATTTACCAAATTGGACCGTTGCCGCGGCTTCAGTTCACGCGGATGCCTGCTTTTACCGAGGAGATTTAAAGTCTTCATTGTTCTGTTGCGAATTCACGGCGACGTATTGACAAGTGGATATAACTTGTCACAACGTTGCACATTTCGGTGCGCCAAACAATAATCCGTTAGTCCGTTTAATGAGCGGTCGTTATGATATTAATGGTGTTTGTTGACTAAAAGTAAAATATTTGAAGCGTACTCCTTATGTTGGGAATACAAATATTATTATTTTCTTACATATAGCATAAATAGCTAAAGTTCCAATAGAGACGTCACGATAAGAGATTTATTGTGTGGTTATCGTTTATCGTTATCGCGGATCAAGATTGAGCGCATACTTGCCAGCGATAGCGGAAGAACAGCGATAATAGAAACGTTTCAAACGCGTCTCGCGCGGGCTGCGATCGAAACTGAAACTTCTTTGTTTGAAACAGAGCAGCGATTGTTTCTAATCCTCATAATAACAATAATAATATGTGGAACAATTCCACACACGGCTGTCTTGATTCCAAATAAGGCAATTAAATGCCCGTGTTGTAATAACCGGGACGGCTGATAAGCATGCGTATACATAGATACGTACTGTATACATTATTTAGATATTTTCATTACACCCACGCACAGAACGATAAATGAGATCGTTAAACAAATGTTTGGTCTGTGGGAATCTAACACACGAATCAGGTTTTCTGACCGCCACACAGAGGCTCGTGTACCGAAGCTCGAGGCGTCGTGGAGCAGCACGTGCTCGCTTCACTTCTCAAACAGACGGACCGCGGCACTATTGGTTTGCTCTTCGCGACCTATTTTCACAAGACTGTACCTAGCGTCGCTCCGAACTCGTTCCGATCGAATTCTCTTTCACGTTTTATACAAATATTCGATTCAATTCGTAAAGTACTATTATTGTTTTGCATCTGTTCAATTGCATCTGTTCAAGGGATAGATATACCTCTGTTAGCAACGTTCAAATTAATGATTTGTGTTAATTATGTTAACACGTTTAATGAATTTCAATGATAAGCTGTGTGTGGAATAAATAAAGCTTTATGATTATTTTATTACAGACATTATTTTTTATTAACAAACCGGCAAACGATTATATAATTAATATTATAATCTTTTTTTTTATTACGACCTTATCGACATATGTTGATATCGTATGTTAATACTTTAGTTTTTATTCTTTCTATTGACTTTTAAAATTAGGATTTACTAACTAACATAAGATTGTTTCGTTGATGAGCTGAGGTAAGCACTTGTATGATAACACTGCACACGTGTTGGTGGCAGGTGTTCTGCGACATAGTGGTGCGCGACGGCGAGATGGTGTGCGTAGAGCTGGTGGCGCGTGGGCGGGGCGGCGCCGCGCAGGCCGTCATCTTCCTCGGCTCCATCCGCTACGACGCACTCACCAGGGTGTACGATGCAAGGGTAAGTAACACTAACTTGTCCATCTCTGTCTTCAACATGGTTAACTCTGCGGTTTGAATTTTACGCGTTATAGCTCAATGTTAGAACATTCGACTGCAGTTCGAGCGGTCACCAGTTCAAACCTGGGTGACCCTCTTGAACTGAATGCCGTAATATATTGATTATATTGAATTAATTTGCAATAGCAAATCTCATGGTATTTTGAAAAACTTAAGAGCCCTTCACTGAATTCAAAGATGTGTTTTAAGACAAAAATTAAGTTTTCATAACGTTTCCGACCTATTATGGTCGATATTGAAAATTTTGAAATACTATTGCTATCCATTACTTAAATAATTGATACGAGCGATTGAAGTAAATCGAATACGATTTGTGACATTAAAAAAATCAATTCAATTAAACAAAGTACCACCGTTTAACGAAATAAAGTGTGACGAGCGCTTGCATTGCATTTGTTTCGAGATTGACTTCATTAGGTCTCCAGTCGCCTCGGCAATTATCTGCCGCGCCACCGTCATATGGCTTGCAGAGCTTAACGAGACCAGATGTAATTAGGAGTAAGCTTGTATTGCCCTATTTTGAAATACCGCGTGCCGATGTCTTGGTAACGACGAGTGGTGTGCAAAATTAAATTATGTACACCGGGACGTTGCTTCAGTTAGAACACGTGAGACGAGTTGACGTCTGACCTTAAGTGCTAGGTTTTGTTTTACGTTCGTTCTGGAATATCGTACGATTTAACACTGAGTTTTATAATTGTGTGAATTCTGCTAAGACGGAAGAGAAGTCCGTGACCCACTGTAGTAAACAAAATGGTTCGTGAAAACAAAAATTGATTTTCTATAGAAATTGATACAGCAGTGATGAGGAAAACAATTTTACAGGGAATTTAAAAAATCCTAGTTGTCACGTCTTACGAAGTGCATGGCATCTAATATTAAGTGTATATTACCTTGCGTATGAGCGGGACCGCATAATGTAATATTGTACGAAGCCAACTTCATTAGTCAAGAATCCTTTTAACTACAGCATGAGGTTCATTAGCGGCGGCCTTCGCTGTGTTCAGTGCGAAGTTGAAAGTTCACGCCTAACTACTACTTCTCGTTCCAATATTGGTTGTTATTTTGCTTTATTCGTTTGACACAGATAAATCGAATATAAATTATGTACTGTTATATTTATCAACAGCAGTAGTACAATGTCTTGCATTGTTTCTTGATATACTTGTACCGGTATCCTTTGTATTTGTACGTTACAGCTATTAAATATTATCAAAAATTCTGTCAGTGTTGCCACATATTCTAATATTGATAAGAAGCGCCACAAGGGTAGAAATGGGCTATATTTATTGTTGGTACCTTTTCTTCCGAAAGAAAGTACCCTCTTGCTTTTTTCGAAGGCGATTATTTATTCTGATTACATTTTTGTCTTTGGTCATTTCGATAGACAAATCTTCTCAATGAATTCTACATTATGTACGCACTTTGCTCGAAGCGGTTACGTGTCCGCAATCATTATAAGGTGTTTAATTCTGTCCCGGGTCCCGTTGTACTCGCGCTTGCATATATTAGCACAGATTATAAAAAAAAAAACTGAACATGACTCGGCACAGATTATAAGAAAATACGACTACGACGCGAATACTAATGTGACTAAATGATGAAAGCCATGTCTTTTACATGATTATTTGTATGTTTAATGGCATCGAAATTTTATGTACATAATGTATGTAATTAATAGTTCATTAATAAAAATATATAAGTACGTATGTGAATAAATATATTTAGTTGCTTATCAGCTTTCCAAGTACCATAACATAGGCATTTAACACCCTAACTTGGAATCACATAGCCGTCGAAGGGTTTTAAATTAATTGTATTAATGTCAAAAGTAACAGACGGACATTAAAGTCAAAGTTTTAATGAGTTCCTTAATATCTTTGAGATGAAGTCTTCTAAGATATATATTTTTGTAATAAATAACACTACCATTATAGAGTAGGTTTCTTTCCAGCATTGTTAGGTGACTATGGGCAGTTCAAAGGCTTTTTGTCACTAATTACTTATGCAATTATACCAAGTGACGTGACGTAAAGTTATAATAGGATCATCTGCTGCCTACATTCAAGTACATTATGTATCATACAATTTATTTTCTTATTAAATTCACCATAACAACGTGGTAGGTAATTGAATTCTTACTAAGCATTAACCTCGCGCGGTCAGTCGTTTCGTCACTTTAAAAAAAAAATAACCTTTTGATTAGAGCTTCACTGAAATATTCATCGCCGTTGCACCGATTTGTAGGAGATTATTTCTTTTCCTGTAATTGAGTCACGTATGAGCTTATCGAGTTTATATCCCTAAGTTTACTATCGGCACGGCCGCCTCGCTGAATACGCGGCCGAGTTGGGGAGTCAGTAATTAATAACGTTGTCGCTCTGATATGGGTTGACAGCCGGACATTTATTAGATAGCTGGAGCCTCGAGGAACAGTGTGCTAACAAGTTAATTGATCTTACAAATAATCAGCAATTAAATAATAATGTAATGATATTTTATCTTCTAGTCTCTCCTAGTTATTATTTCAGACTAACCGTGATTTCATACCTGTAAACAATGTATGCTCACCTTCAAATGAAATTTGAATTACTCTCAAAAGTTCTCTACCTTTCGGCGAAAATCTCTCAATTGTTATTCAGCAGTTTCAGAGACATTCAAATAGGCAGACAGACTAATTGCAAGTCGGGTGGTTTTAAAATTATACATTACTCTAGAAGTTATTCTGTTTATAGTTTTCGCAATGTTTTAGAGAGTGACATTAGCATTCTTGGAACTATAAGATCATTGGATTGAAATCTTTCCGCGCTAGTTGTGTACATTTTTTGTGTATTTAAATGCTTACGATGTTATATATTAGTGCGTTAATGTTTTGGACCGCGTGGTCTCGCGCCCACCCACCGACGTCAAGATCGCATATTCGTGCGTTTATCGCAATACAGGTAAATCAATTTCACTGGCTTCCTGGTTCCTAGATTTAGATACAGATACCTAACATCGGCCTACAGCTGTTAAGATGATTGGCCCTTTGCTCTAGTGTTTCGAGGCCCCGTCTGGTAAACCGGAGGTCGCTGGTTCGATTCCCACATAGGGAACTTTTGAGTGATGAGCACATTAGTTTGTTCTGTGCGGGTATAACAAAAATATCCATTTAAGTAATATATAGTATGTATATCAGGCAGAAGCTTTACATTTAATCGTCTAATTTGGAATCAGACAGCCGAGTGTGCCATTAACTCCAATTATTATTATTAACGTTACAAAAAATCTGTTCTCTGTTTACTTAATTCTGTATTTAGATTTTCGCACATATAGCGTGATGCTACAATTATATAGCGTGAAGTACAATCATTTAAATAAATTAGGCGCCTTCTAACCGCTTGCTGCCAAGTTTCTTGACAAAACAATATTTGTATAAACCCGGTGATGTTGGTCGTCTCGTGCCCACGTCTGGTTGTCGATGTGAATCGTCGCCCTACTGCCGGTGTATTTTTAGTTGTTACAGTAGGTACATCTTGTGGAACAAATGTAAAAATTAAATTAATAGTAATGCCTTGAAACAAGTCACACTCGCCCGTCCGTTTCCGAACGAAGCAGACTGCGCTATGGTTGATATAGTCGATAAACTACCATACATAAATATCTAAATACTAGTCTTATTGATAATGTTACCTATACACGGAACAAATATTTGTGCGCGTCCACAAATATATGTCTGCAAATATCTGCAACCTGCCAATGATATTATATAATCTATGTACTACATCATGCTAAACGGCTTTTCTAGTGCCTGCTTGTGAAATCTGACATACCCAGCGAAAGGGGCCACGATGTAATTGTTGTATGAAATGAACAGTGGGTCGTCAAATTTATGTTTTTTTCAATTACCTAATTTATGTTCAAACTAATCGTATTTGGTACGAATCTTGAATGAAATTTATTCTTATAATATCTATCGGTACAGCGCACAAATGAACGGGGACAAGGAGTGAAAGAGAAAAGTGTAATGGAAACCGAAACTGTGTTATCGGGTCTCCGAGCCAGCGCTGAGCGTTGCAACGGGCGCGGCGACGTACATACGAGTACGAACGCTACGCGGCTTCAAGCCGAGACGTGTTCTTTGTTCTTAATAAATATAATTTAAAAAAACTTTTTAAGTAGAAAATTAATGGATAATTCTTAATTTTCTACTTCTAAGTTCGATGTGCTTTAAAGCGTGTTTTTTAGTTTTCTTTAACTGTATTTGTTGTTGTCTTTAGTTGTCTTAAAATATATCCATTATTTAATGATCATGACTATTATTGTATACGAGTATGATTAAAATATAGGCGTATAAAAGCCGTCTATGTACGTTCTAAAATAATTTTATACTGAAGGGAAAAGTTACTCACATATGTACATACAAGCTTACAAATATATCTATCTACAGGTGAAGCTAATATAAAGCGTGTAAAAATGTTATGTTGCTGTATACCTTGCAGACTATGAAAAATTGAATGCTTTAAGGGATCGCGTTGAATTGTTGTAGGTACGCCGTACTAATACGAATGCACCTTGTAAGTCGAGTCAATATTTGATTGCAATCCTTTTAACATTTCATTCCTGGCACGAGACGGTGTAAGTACCACAGATATACATAGATAGCAAATGTAATGCTTAGAATAAGCCTCTATATTACATGTATGGTATTAATAAGTAAATAGATTAGTAGTAAAATTGTCTGTGGGATGTTTATAAACCGTCTTTAACTCCTCCGGCGTGGTTTAGTAATCGTTTTTTAAAGATAACAACAAGGACCGAATGAAAGGACGAAGCGCGTCCATTTTTGTTACTAGCGGTCGCCAATCAAGAGCAGACCACCTCGACGTTGCCTCCAAGCGCTGCTAAGTCTACCTACGTTTATTTGCTTTTATTCACGCCATTTAGTGTAATTTTTAAAAGTAGACTTCGACATATGTATATTTGTCAATAGTATAAGAACGGTAATACTTCGCGACTGCAAGTGGGTCATGTTTGAGATGTATCAATCAATGTCTCGCAACAAATGAATGTTTCGTATGTCGCTTTTCGTCTCTTCGCCTACGTAAGTTTTGTAACGGTTTTGGTTGGGACAACATAGCTGAGGTAACCGGACCAGGTGAGGGCTATTGATTCGGTGGGCGATTTTGCCGTTACGTTTCTACCTGCGTTCGACGTCATCCGTATGGTGAGGATTAACATCCATTGCGTGTATTCAATACAATGTATTATTATTGGTTTTATAACATTCTGTTCTTTCATCTGCTAAGTATTCCACTTTACGACGGAATAAATATTACATAGTTCAGTGCGTCTAATGACTTCAAATTATCTTTCACTGTTATGTCACTGATGTCACTTCCATTATTGTATCAAGAGTAATATGTCGGTTAAGTTAACCGGTGATTATTCGGAGCTTGTAGAGCCCAATGGGGTGAGCTCTGACTTTTTGAGTCGCGCCGCGCGTCGATGCACATTAGGTAGGGGTGACTTTGAACAACGTTCGAATTATTTGAATCTACCAAGATATTCTGTTTTTGGTAGATAGTGGTCTAAGTTTTAATGTTGCTACGTACCTCGTGGTAATTAATCTTATTTCATCTTGTACTCACCTCAATATTATGAAATAATATTTTATAAAAATTTTATTTCTATTTCATGATTCATGTAGATAAAATTTAAAAGAGTATTCGGTGTCACGTAAGAATTGAACAACGCTCACAAATCACCCCTAAGTGAAGGTGACTCACGTTTGGCACGCGAAAGCTATGCGATTCCAGCTAAACATGTTTTATCTGAGCAAACACGCCGGTTGGCACGTGCACCAGCTGCCAAGAGGAAGTCCTACAGTTTTCCCCTTTCGCGTGATTTATCGATTTGTTGAAAGTGAAACATAACGGTGATTGCGAGCGACCCTGAGGTCGGGTGGAGTGTGATCGTTGGGGGTGTGGGCTGGAGGGAGGCATATCAACAAGTCGCCGCGCCGCCGCGACGCCGCCGCCGCGAGTCAGCGCCATGGTAATG
>DWDX01001204.1:0-19920 GCA_018245675.1 Agara michaeli | reverse complement strand
TAGTAGGCTTTAGTACTCAAATACTGTTTTAACTCCTTTTTAAAGTCACCGTAATTTGCTAAAGCTTTTATTGAGTTGAGTTATTTTATGTAGGTACACTACAAACACGTAGGTACAATATATGTTTTACGATACTTGCTTTTATAATTTGGTTGGGCGGTTAGTTAGCTACGAAAGGCCTAGTCATATTTCTTTGCGGCAACAAGGAAATTTAGCATGGGTTTCAAGTGATAATTAAGAAATGACTACTGGCTTGTTGTTTCTTCGTCTAACAAATAGCGACATACAACTGACTTCTGCATTAATAAGTCCGAATAATATCATGTTTTGTTTATATTTTTGATAGCTATGAAGATTTTTTTGTAATCATAACTATGAATATTCGCACATAGGTCACGTACCTACCTATTCTCATGTTTGACTGTTAAATTTGGCTGATTCTCAATCGTACTACAGACTGATGGAAACTTCAAAATGTTTTTGTAGCCTTAAATTTCGCATCAACAGTATCATAAACACATTTCCAAAACGAAGAGAAAGAGAAGAACAAGTCATAACGTAAATTAAATGCGCCTTGGTGAATTTTTGTCGGAAGCCACGTCTTATTAGTGGGTTGCTGTAAGTTTTCATGAAGTTATACTTTCTCAAAGCCCGTCGCGAAACTACGGAACGTTCTGGAAAATGAAGGAGCAAGCAGCCGAGTGAAACGAAGACGGGCTGAAGCGGAATAAAGTTGACATTTTTGCAAAGCTACGTTAGAATTTCAACAAAATTAAATGTGGCACTACACGAAATGAAAATAGTGTGAGCGAGGGAGCCGCCCCCCACTCCTTTGCGACTTCTTCCTGACTCCCACCACCCCCTTATTTTTGTTACGAATTTTCCAACGCCTCGTTTCATAGTTTTGTTTGGGAGATACTTCGCGCTTTAATTCTTAACGTTGTCTGCTTAAGTGTGATTTTATTCAAAGCAAAGATAAGACATTGTATTTTCGAAAATTGAGTTTCAGCTCTGTATTTAGTGATGTTACAAAATAACTATTTAGTCGACTACTCACTGTGCCACTAACTGTTGTGAAGTAAAACCTGCGAATTTCATAGTTTTCTATAACTGTTGCAGAGAAGTAGATATTCCATATTAGTGCTATTGATATATGTGTTATTGCAGGTATAAGAGAGTTTTTACAACAGAGTTATATACTGAAAAGTTTTTCAACGGTTTTATGAGTCACTTTCCAATTCGGTGTAATAGTCAACTGTTAGTTCAGCAATCAAAACTCGTAGCCTTTTTAGTGTAATATTTATAGCGCTTTTATTGCTAGTTTGCTTACCGAAACTCCTCTACACGGAACTCTGGAAATGCAAAATGCAAACGAGATGCAACTGCACATTAGCAGAACGAATAACCTCTGTCGCTGGTACTATCGCGCGGGACATAAACTACCGTGCACATTACCGCCTGTCACACACCGCTGGCAAGGATGACGAACACACGCCATCATTTACTCGTGCTTGACACCTGTATGTATGCTCCTGTCATATAACAGGGGACAATTTCAAAGTATTTCACGACATCTAGATATATACAGACAAAATTAGATACAAAGACACAGTCAAGTTATTTGTCCAAATACGGTTATATATAAAATTCATCTTATTTATTAACTACAGTAAAATTATCACAAATTTATTTTAGAAGTAAAATAAATTTTAATAAATCCAACAAGTGTGTTACATTATAGCTTCGCATCAGTCGAGATCGCGGCCAAACAGTTGATCCCTTGAACATAAAATAGAGATATTAATTAAATCAACGCGTTATTCGTAGAGATACGGACGGTGCTAGCAGGACCTAGGCAGTACCGGGCAGTCGACGTATAGGACACCTTTAAATTGTTCTAGTCGGGTTCATTTGTTATTCCCAAAAATAAAAACATAAACAATGAATTTCATTATTACCGATTCAAATCAACAATGTGTATCCAATGCGCCATCACAACACAGTATCGTAAGGCTAATGTGCTCTGATCGTGCAATGTAGCTTACATATTTCATCATCACTTTGACTTTTAGATCTTCACATACGTATGTACGTAGTGAGATATTTTAAAACGTCTCCCGATTGAAAAGCTTCATCCAGATCTAATATACTGATTGGGAAACGCGCTTGATTATATTCCGCAGGTAATTTGTTTTTTATTCAAAATAATTTCATTACGCAACCAAACCATATCAATCGGAAGATCCTTAATTAAAACGAAATCAGCCAATTATATTTATGTTCTAAGGAATATAGGTACATATAAAAACATAATTAACATTGTTCACTAACTCCAGAAATGTCAAAAATGACAAGAATGAGAGAGTCAAAACTGACCTTCAGTAAAAACAAGTAAAACACAAATAAATTTATCTGCAAAACTAATACAATACGTATGGAATATATGTACAGTATACAGTTATTGCTAAAAAATTGTCGTCTGTCAGTGAAATGCAGTCGTATCTTTGCTATTTATCGGGTCGTCAGCTAATCTTTGTTATGAAATCACACAAATATCGATAGCAGAATATTACTGTTTATGGCAGCATTTATAACAGATTTCATGTATATATATCTACATGCAGAACGAGTCATTAGTCAATAGAGTCGTTTCGAAGTGAAATGCAACAGAATCACCCCATTTATCGGGTCGCGAGCTAAATGTCTCGGGTAATTGGCGCCGGTCCATCTGCAAGCAATTAGGTGCCGCTTTAAAAGATCCATATTTATTCGCAAAGCTCCGTTTCGCGGAGTTATCAATTCCTCGAAATTTTCAAGGAGAAGACCTTAATGTACGGTGCAATTAGTACAGTTGATGTTTATTCGTGAAAATAAGCACAAACTGCCTTCTCGCCCGTACCTAGATCTGTTTTATTTGTTAGCTGAATTTCGAAAAGACCCTAGTTAGGTTTTTAATAAAAATATCAGTTAGGTTTATATAGAAAAGAAGTGAAGGGCTTTGGATGAAAATAGAAAAGAAGTAACATTTGTATGAGTGAATTTAGATGTGTGATAGCTTCGGTGTACGTTAAATTGTGTTGGTGGGCGTTCTTGACGCCCACGAGGTCTGTGGAGCTTTAAGCATTATTATTTCTTACAATATAGCTTTGAAGTGATTTATAACGTGGCATTCGTTCTACGCCACGCTCTACTTGCATAAATAATTTCTGCCCAACTTTAGGTAATTACAAATTCAAACTTAAGTTATCACTATGTGATTACTATGTGATCACTATGTGATTACTTAAGTTTGAATTGTATATGTATTTATCGTGTCATGAACCTAATTATTTGTCTTTTCATATTGTCATCTCAGTTAGGTTTGTTATAATTTCAATATCAATTGGACAAAAGCTGTTCGATTCCTATACACACTGTGCTATATTATTCGACTATTAAGCTTCTAACGTTCCCTATTCAAAAGCCTCCATCTTGCTTTCTGTATGATTATGACCTCTTGCGAGTGGCCAGTAACTCAAGCAAACTTATACACCTTGACAAACTTCTTTGGTGACTTTCAAAAGACTTTCCAAAGGTATATTCACCTTAATATCTCAGCAATAAGAACGATTGTCGTTTGCTAAGTATACAAGAGCGGGCAACAGATAAGTTTGTCATTTGCGGGACGTCGGAGGCACAGTGCACTAATTATATCAGTGTCTTAGAAAGCCTCTAACCAGCCCCTTAACAGTTTTCCGCAGTATCGAAGGGGCATTAGTGCATTTCCCGGTAATGCTTCCAAAGACGGTTGGCGCACGATGACCAAATAGGTCGACCGGTGCCACAAAGTACGTTTTCACTTGATCTGATTTCTGATATTATACGAGTATTTGAGTTTGTATAATAACATAAACGGTACACAATTAAAATAAGTAATCTCAGTGTTATTTACGTCTGTTAAACTAAACGTGCGATCATTTTATAAAGAATAATAATAAACATGAAACAATACCTTCTATACACGTAATTATATCTGAGGTAGGTTTGTTAAGAAACTTTTAAATTCCATATTTCGACGATTCAAACGTATTAAAAACGCTTATTCATCATCTTGGTTAAACTGAAGTTATGGATGTCGCGGAACCGGCCGACGGGGCTAATTTAGAACGATTGGCAAGCAAAGTGGGCATCTCGGTTCCGCCGAGCCGCACGCTCTTGGAACCCCTAACTTGCAAGTTCTCGTCAGCTCTCACCAAAACTTAAATTCAATATGTGATCCTTTGCACGAGTTAGTGGGTACTTTCGACCGCGATCTAACTGCGCAAAATATGTATCATTTCCCAAAGTGCTCTCGTCATATTTGACCAAGAGATTCCAAGAAGCTCATAAAAGTCTTGCCTCAGTGTTCGTGTAACTATTGAATGTTTATTAGGTACACACTTAGCAAATTGATGAATACATTTGAAAGTAGCCTAACAAGAAAGAGGACCGCGATTGTTATCTATCGAGTACGTATGACATGATCTGTCGCGACAAAGACACCTTTGTGACTTTGACTTTGAGGGTATTGTATGAAATGCATCGATATTTTCATAGAAATTATTTTCAGCGAGTGATATTGGCACCTTTGCAAGGTGGCACGTGTTGACTCTTTAACGTTCTTAGAAGTAATGAAATATATTTTTTCGACACAGAAAATTGAGGCCGTGCCAGTCAACGTAATTATTTTGTAATCCCAGCCTTTGTGGTATTATTCGATCGATTTATTAAATAATGAAGGTCACATTTTCATTAAAGAAATAAAACCGGGTCTGTCCAAGTAAACTTCTTTATTTTTTAATCGCAGGATCCGCGACAAATTTCTTCTACGTCGCCTGAACCTATATGTATGTCGCGGCATTTTGTAGATCTTTAAAAAATATTGTTCACAACTTTACTGTAAAGTAATGGTATAAGTATTTATAAAAATGTTACTAAAAATAAAAAATAAAATTATTCTTTAGTTATTATATAGAAACCTGGAATTAACTATCGACTACAATTGAATTACATATCATATCAAAGCTCCTTACAACAACAAGGGCTCGATACGTCCCGTATCTCTTAATTGCAGAATATCGTCGAAGGGGATCACTAAACCGTTAAAAGGATCCGTGACTGTTAAGTGCCGGATCGGGGTTCGATTCCCCGTTTCGTAATTTGATTCGGTGCCAATTAGGAGTTTAGTTGTCGTGGGTTGAACTCTGCCGTCTTAGAGGTGAGATGAAATAATAGCCGAGGCGCAGCGTCCAAGTTGGACCTTTTGTGATTAGAGGTTTTGTGACCGTCCATTAGAATCGGTTTGTGCGTACCGACCGAGTGCTTTCAAATGAGATTTCGTCCACTATAGGCAATTTGCGGCACGCTTATCTACTCCTGTTTTATCTTTTTCCTCAGTTATATAAAGTCATATGGGTAATTATTTCTGCGCTACGGGTATTTAACTCATTCGGTTCGCTAGGTATTTCGATTGAAACTAATCTGTTATGGCATATTTTTAATACTCAGCCACATGACTTCATAATATAAAGTAAGTTACTGTGACTCTTAAAGGCCAATGACGGTTTTACAGTTGACGAAAAAAAATAAAAAACTATCAACTAAACAGGTGATAAATGTGAGTGTCGGTACGTATTATGTGCGCATGTGTGCGTATATGTGCGCGCATATGTGTGCTTGCTACATTACATAAAATAAAATTATAAAAACAGACATAGTCATAGATAAAAAGTGGTTAAATATGTAAAGGCATTTTTACTACTACTATCGTTTTACTTCAATGAGTAATATAATTAATTCAATTTATATTTGATTATAGAACGTTTTATGAAATTGCGTGCACAAAAAAAAAACTTGGGTATATGTAAAGAAAATATCATTTTATTATTACGGTGATAATTATATTCAATATTTTAGCAAATCAGTAGAGTAGAGGAGGTCACACTTTTAAGATTTTTTATGCCAAGTAAGCGAACAGTAAGTAAACACTTGTTTACTTACTGTTCGCGGAACACAGTTCCTAGAAAAACATAGCATACTTATACTTTTAAATATTAATCAGAATTATGTGCTTTTGTTCAATGATAAAGAATAAAAATAGTATGTTACATAATATGACTCCCGCAATACTTTGAATAAGTAGTCGTTCCCGGAGTATTAGCCTTACTCGAAAAAGCTTTTTACCTAATGCATGTGATAAATTCTTTCAGGGACTGGGCGGCGCTTCAGGCGTGGCGATCGGATATAACCGGCGTATCCGTATATCCGTGCACATAGCTATATCCGCGCGGATCCGAAGGGGGGCGGATCAGCCGGATAAGCAACAGGTGGGGGATGAGCCGCGTTTAGATCCGCCCACCGGCCACGTGGTAAAGTCACGAACTTCGTTCAAACTTTTATTCAGTCCGCGTTCTAACTGTTCGAATCGTTTCGTTCTCTCCGTATTGAATTTGTGAACACAATGTATTGTACTTTGTCAAATGGTTTTATTTAATTGTACTTATTAAATTGAGACATTTCTTCTTTATTGATTTTAGCACAAAACTTTATTTTAACTTCCGGACTTCGAAGGTAAAATTTCTATTCGTGCAATTATGTTCTTTTTTCTATACGCTTCATTGTACTTATTTGTATTCTGAATTGTTTGTTACAATATAATTTTCCTCCGAGTATTAGTACCGGGAATGTTTCAGAACTTAAAATGCGTAATAGTTAATAAATAACGCGAAATTCGCGAAGGGTTTTCTCTAAATCATTAGTAAAGTTGGCACCGTAATGTCGGTAAAAGATGTGAAATTACGGTCCGAAATAATCACTAATGTGAATTTATTGAACCACTTCGGCGCGTAACGCTTGAAATTTTGTAAAGTGGATGTTTTGTGTTTGGAACTCGAACACATGTCCGACCGATGGGTAACGAGAGAACGAAAAGAGGTCAATGAACCGAATGTGTAATTTCACTGGCCCTTTAGTGTAGTGGTTGGTAAACGTAACACTGAGGATAAATATTTGTGTTACGACCGTGAATATTTCATCTTAAGTGTGTATTTATAAATGTATAGGTATATGTATGTAGTTAATCAGCTGTTTAGTTACCATAGCATGGGCCCTGTCTAGTTTCGAGCTAGACAGTCACGCGTGAGCATGCCCCGAGACATAATTGTTCGATGAAAATAGTTTTTTGGTACGATCGTTTTTCTCACCGCCACTCTCCGCGCGTTAGCTATCAGACAGTTCCCTTGTCCACGAAATTGGGTGAAGCAGTCGTTTCGTCAGAAAGTTTAGGCTCGCGTCATTATAATCGAATCAATCAGCGGAAACTGCGTAGTTCGATACGCAGGGGGATGTGAGATACGAATGTAGAGCCCGCCATATTTATGGCTAGCACTTCGGGGTAATTTGGTAATTTAGTGCTCACTCGCTCTTGCAACGGACGCTTAGCAATGTTAATAAGGTGCGCTTTTAACGATATTCTTATTAAGAATACCCTTCGGCTAAAGACGTCTTGAAATTTAAATAAGGAACCGTTTCGTCGATATTTTTATTAAGAAACCGAAACCGGCGTGCATGCGTGAAGAGAGAATGTAGACGAAGTGCGTCAAGTTTGCAAGGACAGAGATGTTTGGCACTCGGTGCTTTCTGCCTATCCCGTTAGGGATCTGGCGCGACGGTATGTATGTAACACGTTTCGTTTACGGACGTTTCAAAAATTTCATAAGCAACGGTCACTTCTATGCTTTTGTTAAGAGAGAATTGCGAATAAAATTTACGAATAATCTCACTATTTAGACACCAAACTAATTTGTTGTTCCAGTTTAACCGTGTTATGCGTTATCACTGTTTTAGTACGAATTACTACCAAAATCCTTGTCGATTTTAAAATTTTACATACATCGATTGAATCATATAACTTTCATTTTCTGCCAACTTTTTTGTCAACCACCTTGATACCGTCTACGTGATGCCATGGTTTTTTAACGTTTTTCTTTATATGTTTTCAAAATATAACTAAAAATATACTAACAGTATGTAACCTTACTATAGTTTCATCAAATTACTTTCCATACTATGGAAATATAACGTTTTTATCATTGAATATTACATATAATAACATAAATGTTCTCCCACTCATTCTCGTAACCGTGTCCCGGTTATTTGTCGCCGTTCTAAGACCCAAATTAATAGTCTAAACTTGGTTGGATCGCGCGCCTTACTCTCGCAACTTAGTCGCCAATTAATTTATTGCGCCAACTTTACTTTCCATTCTTTACCCAGCTACTTATACGCGGGTGTGTAGTGTTGCCATAACGTCTATAAATATGTCTCTATACAGACTATCGATTTTGAAAAATTAATGTGTTCATAGATAAGCCTATTCATAGATAAGTATTTATATATTTCCATTCAAAATGACCAGTAAGTGTAAATTAAAGATTTATACATGTTGAATTGAAATGACATGTCAGTTATTTGGTACAACTGTTTCATATTGATCTGTTTTATATTGAAGTATCGGAATGCAAAATATGTTGATTAATTTTTTAACAATTCATGTAAGTAATTTCAGTAGATTTTCTACATAAATTATACCTATATTTTGTTCGCATTACAGAGACTGGAAATATTATGGTCAAAACCGAAATTGCATTCTCCGACCATTTGCTATAAAAAAAGTATAAATTTTGTAATAAATTTAATATGACGACATAAATTCAAAAAGTGGCAACACTGCCAGCTCGCGCCTACGCCACGATAACCGTACGAAGGAGATTTATTTGGCGAACTTGTTAGAACTTCATAATTTGTCCGCATTATCGGCGGGAGTGTGTGCGCTACTTTTATCTGTTGCCTTTCCCGTGTAAAGTTTAATGGGATATTAGATATTCATTAAGACACAACGAGAGGCAGAGGGAGTTCACGAAACAATTTAGCTATAAAGCATAATGGAGCCAGATAGAGTGCAATGATTCTTCAATTTAAATTAGTTTAAAATACGCCAGCATATCATGATAAACGGACTTAAATTATTTCTGTGGGTACCGTGTAGTCTTAAAGACAGCGCAATAAGAGCTATGGACTAAAAAGAATTACGTTTAAATAATTTATATTTGAAGACATAACGAAGCGATGTTCAAATAGGGTCAACTTTTCAGAAATTAAATACCAATGCCAACTAGTACCTTATATCATAGAAGGTTATAAAATATTTATATATTATTGACAACTTATATTGTGCTTTTCATACCTTGTGGTTTAGATTTGAGCCTCCCACTCCGGGGACTAAATAAGTGTTGACACGCAAAACAGACTTTACAAAGATACGTGTTTTTTAACATAATGACAACTATAGTAATGAAAACATTGTAGAGAATATAATGTTCGTCAAACATATTCTCTACAATGTTTATATGACTTTGTTTATATGTATTTGTAGACATTATAGAATATCTAATAATAATAATTATCTGGCTATCTACCTGTGTTATGATAGCCAGACCACTAAACTAAGAGACCAGTCAAATCGAATCTTTGTAAGTCAAGTATTCTTAGTAACCATCACACGATCTCTGATCTGCATATGTATTTAGTCCAAATATTTTAAATGTTAGTCATATTTATATGTCAAGTTAACGAGTATATTGGTCAGGACCGAAACATCTTAAACATCTTAACCATTAAAATGATGGAAGGCTAAAAAACATGCATTCTTACTACTAAACGAACCTGCAGAACTGTTATTCCCGAAACGATGTAAACCTCCATATCATTTCTTACCAATGAACGCTAAGCGCGTCTTATATCTGAGTAAATTATAGCGCGTACCTCAACGGTATTGTTAAGGCAATTCTAATTAGCCCTCCTTATTTATGATTCATAAGCCGATGTACAATAAATTCTGGTGGAATCTTTCCGTCCCACATGTGTTAGTAAGCCAGGGCATTAGCGAATGTTGAATGTTGGTTCTCGCCTAATAAGAGACGGGATGTAAGGAATCGCACTGATTACTATATTATTTATTACGCTACGTGCCGCCCGTGTAAACGCTTCCTAATACTCCTATCTGCTCGCCTAAGAACCTTTTCGCAGTGAAGGCATTCGCTGTGTAAGCGATTCCACGTAGGTCCTATTCGAATCTTAGTGTGGGACGGTTCTTAAGATGTATGCATATCTATCATAATGGGGCAACGATTAATTGTTCGAGAAATGTATAGCGAAACTGGATTGTCAATGGCTATTTCGAATTGTGTAACTATTTAGAGCTATTGATCGATGCTATTTGGTAGGTGTATTTGGATGTATGGAGTAATGAGAATGATTTGAATTTGAATTTGAAACGTTTGGACCAACTACAGCGAACTTTGAGTCATAAATGCCTGTGTAAAGCCCATTTTGCGTTCTTAGCTTGTTTCTTAATCTTTGTAACAACGAAACATGGTTTTTAGTTAATTTTAAACGCAGAGGAACAATAGTAACTTTATTGAGATAATTGATTTTAGTTACGTTTAATTGAGTTTAATACTGAACACAATATAATAATGTTTTCAAAGGAATTACAAAAATCGTTCCTCTAATGCTCTAACCTGAAATACTTATAACCTATGTTTATGTAATTTTATGTTTTATGTGGTGTACAAATATTGAATTACTTGATGAAAACTGATTATTTGTAGAAAAAGAGAGAGAGAGAGAGAGAGCGAAGTTGCGATTTCTAGAAAAATCTTGCTTTCTCATCCGTATAAGATGCAAGACGCAATGAACTTAGCGAGGTGAAGATATAACTCGACCAATATAAATTTATCAGGTGTATGTTGACAAAGCTAGCTAAATAATGGCTCTCATATTTCGCCGTATCTCACTCCTCTTATTGCCGAAGGGGATAAAGCATAGTAATTTTACTTTGCGTCTCATAAGCAGCGATTGAAAGATTAGTAATTAAAATTCTAGGTACAGACAGTTAACAAAAACAAATATCAATTCCAATGTTTGAAATTATGTTGTTAGATTTAGTATGCGTTAAGTAATAATGTCTTTGCGATAAGTAGACGATGTAATTTTATTTTTATTGCTTTTTGCTCTATCAAATAACATAATTGTATTCTTTTGAATCGAAGTCTAATCAAATTGGCAATTGTTTAGTCATTTTTTTAATGAAAATGTTCGTTTACCTTCAATGTATAATGTGATCGGATCGTTTTATTAACCGACTTCAAAAAAAGGAGGAGGTTCTCAATTCGTCTGTATTTTTCTTTTTTTTTATTCGTTAGATTACAACTCGTTAAGAGTTATCTAACTAACTATTACAACTGAAATGTAAATATCACCTGCTACTCGTATATGGTGAAGGAAAACGAAGGAAACGCACAGCTAAGAGACGTTATAAAATATTTTCTGAGGCGTGTAAGCTCTACGAATCCGCACTTGGTGCATCCACCGCAGCGTGGTAGTCTGACTTAAAACCGTCTCACTATGAGGCGAGATCCGATCCAGCAGTGGACCAATAAAACGGTCGAAAAAAAGAGCTATCTTGTTTCGATAAAACATCTCCTTCGTTCAATTCGCTACTCGTATTCACAGCGATACCAGCTTTCAACGGTACGACGCGTGCCTTGCGTTAGAAATTTTGCTTTATATGCCACCTTTAAGCCTACGCTGTCTTTCGCCTTATACGATCCTGCGGTAATTTTAATGAATATTTATACTGTTTGTGCATTTACTTGAACTTGGATGTGAACGTATTTAAGATGTTCGCTTAGAACGTGTGCGAGCATCGGAAAAGTTTAAATCGATTTACATTAAGCTCACCGATGATGTTTATATATTTTTTTTTGCTTAGTACTGTGCATGTTACAGTTTAAAAAATTCGCACTTGGATCGTCACGCTGTAAAAATGCGTTACGGATTTCAACATAGATTTATCGAGAATCTAATTTTGCAGTTTAAGACAAATGCACCGAGCTGCACACCAATACTGACAATATTAAAAAAAAGCAAAACTCAAGCAAACTCTCTTATAACAGACTCATGACCATATGACAGTCTCCATACGAGTAAATGAAGTACTAAGCTTGGAAAGCATTCTTTGATTTTGCTATGCACTATTTTGCAAATATGATAGCCTATTTTTTACATAACTATGCATTCTCGAAGCATTTTCTTATACGACGCAGTCCGTAAGAGGCGGAGCGCTATGAATCACCTCTAACAGTAATCTACGGCGCGAAGAATTATTATTTATACGGTAATTACAAAAACACTCTCACGCACGCTATCTCTAATGTTATTTATGCGGGGATAAACGCGATTTGTAGGCGCTCCACACCTCTGGTACTACTTAGGATTGTTCGGGACATAATTGCAGTGTCATATCAGTAAGTAGCATCGAAACAAAAACTCACCAAGGCCATACAAAAGCCATTCAGACTTGTGTTAAATATACTCAGTTGTTATGTCTGTATCAATAAGAGTATAAAAACAAACTGATTTATTGCTCAATATCAGCAACATGTATGATAGAGATTATTTTAAATTGTATGGGTATTGAGAAATAGCAATGACAACCCACTTGCTTAAATTTCAGCCACATATCTGAGGAAAAATTTAAGGCACACCTTTCCTTTACAAAGCTACATGCATGTATAAAATTTAATATTAGTCGATGCAACGGTGAAGGAAAACATCGAAAGGTTTATCTGCATATGTTATGACTTTTCTCAATGATCGCTAAGGTGTTTGCAGTCTGCAACCACATACTTACCGAAAGTGGTAGACCGAGATCTGAATTCATCTAATTATGACAGAAGACACATGTCAAACAATGTAACAATAAAAAGGTAGAACACTTTTTTGATTTAGTCTCGCTTTTTGCATGCCTATTGATGGTTTTCCTACCAATGGGTAATTTTTGCATATCGCCCCTAATATAACGAAGAAATTGAATGATAAGCTCTGTGTTTTGTGGTACGTTGCGCGAAGATCAGGAAATGACTGTAGATTTGTCTTCGGATGATGTCTGTGGGTTCTTTCATTGGTAAGAGTTTCAGATTATTATCCTAAGTAAGCTTTATTAAGGAGAAAGGAAAATATCGAAAGGAATGAGAAAGGTGTTGATTTCCTGTGATTTTTCTCTGCATTATCTGTATGTGTTATTTTTCTTAATTCAATCAACCTTTCCTCTTCAGGGTATGTATAAGTCATTTATTAAAATCTTTTATTTGGTGTGTCTGTGTGGGTACTACATCAGAATATAAGAATGTATGATATCATTAAATTCAAAACGTCCAAAGTAATATCACAAATGCGAAAGTAAATCTGTCTGTGTATCTGCCTGTCCGCCCGTTCGTTTGTTATAGTTTGACGACCAAACTGCTGTTGCGATTGTGACGTAATTTTATGTACAGGTAGTTTGAAACCTTAGAAAGGATATAGGCTATTTATATTTCAAAATTTCACCCCTTTAGGAATGTAGTCGGGGTTACACTATTGTATGAACTTGGTATAATCTTCTTGCTAAACCGACTTCAAAAATGGAAAAGGTTTTCGGTTCAACCGTATTACATTATGCTTAATAACGTCGCGCTTAAAAGTTAATAGTCTGAAAGATAATCCATATTCGTATTATAAACGCGACTACGACCCTGTCTGTCGATCCTCTGCTTTTTGGATTCAATGGTTTTTCGAAGTTGTTGTTACACTTTAAAATCACGTTTCATCGTTCAGTATATAGGTAATAAATAGCCTTATACCTCATAATCTCAGCTAGAGGCCATAACTCACGAAGTTTGTCTCGAAGTGCAGCGCGCTATCGGCGCCAACATGCAAAACAGGTTCGGATACATCAGCGAACACGTGATCAACTTTGCGTATCGGAAAACGAATTTAAATTGAATTTCCGTCTACGATTTTTAAATTTGGAAGGTATATGCATACATATAATTGATTCCTTCAAAACTATCACATCAAAACTTGTTTTAACTTTTTTAATAGCCCGTATTATATCTCACTGTTGAGCAAAGTCTTTCACTCTGACGCGCCGGGTATTTGGGTGTGTTACTACCTCAATTATTTTCATATCATTCAAGACAAAGAATAAGCTAGAAATAAATTTCAGCGATAAACATCTTTTTAATATTCTAATTTGTAAAAACTGCTAATCACTTAATTCTAGAACGAAAATTAAATATGCTTTAAAGTAAGTACATATATTAATTATTCTTTCCTCATTTCATAATGTGGGTCGGTACTATAAAATGATTATTGTAAAGTGACCTAGTTCACTGAAAATAAATTGAAAAAACGCTTATACCTCATAACTTCAGCGAGAATAACGGCCCTTTGACATTAAATACCTCTTATGGGAACTACATCCACTTCTTAAAGAAAATCATATTCATGGGTGCGATATATTCAGGACCGACTCGACGCACACCTCTTTAACCGGGCTGTATTATTTTAATATACGTAAACCGGGCGTGGTTGCCGTCCTTTTCATTTGCCATACATTTTGAGTTACTGCTATCTCTATCGGTTTTCGGAGGATATCTTAATAAGATTCATGAAAGGACGCCATATTTTATATCCGAGTCTGTCCTCTATCTTCTTATATTATCCGGCGAGAAGAGCGCTTTTGAAATATGTGCTTGCTTGGGAATTTTCGATCTTTCAATTACACCTTTGTCGTGGAGTTTCTGTGAATTATTTTGAAACTTGAACGAGATAAAGTGTGCACAGTTAAATATCGGGTTTCTTTTGTGCTTCAATATAAACATACTTAAAAATGTGTATTGTGAAGAGCAATATTTTAGAATTCATATACTTTAAATTACAGTTTTGAAATAAGGGATCGAATTTTCATGACCCTCAGTCATGAAAATTCGATCTTTCTTTCAAAAGGTGCTGTCATACATATGATTACTAAGTTGAAATATCCATCAGACCTGATATAACTAACTACATATATACTAGATGTAACTAAATATATTAAATAATTACTAACGAATACTAATTGACATTAACAATCAATGTTCGTCGTAGATATCTGTGCGCCGTACCGGCTTTGTGGCTCCAACCTGCTCATTTGTTGCTCTTATCAGATAAAACATATTGTATGTATCTGTGTAATATACATACAGTAACCTAACAGTGTAAGCTAAAAGAAATTTCATCAATACGACCGTATCAGAGTTTACGCAGCTTAAAAGTTTTGCAATGCAAACGCGGGGCAAACCAGATATTAAATAAAGTTACTGCTATAAATATTCTTCAGTTAACTCGGAAACAAGGTTAACCTTTTAGGCGCGAAACAGTTGCCTGTTCTATATATAACCACAGATCACGGTAGTGCTAAACGGCACAGATAAAAAATCTCCGTCGGCGAAGTTAAACGGCAGTGGCAAACAAAAAGGAATAGTAAAAAATAATTATAAATAAAAATTATTAAGTACTTAAAAACTTTTTCAATTTGTTTCATTTTTATTTATTATTGAAGATACAACATATCCATGATTACCTCCATCGAACAGCCTTTTTCCCACAGCTACACGTAGTTATAATACCTAAGTTATTGGAATTAATAAAGCAGTAGTGCACAGACTACAAAAATGCCTCAAGAACAAAATTGTTTTTTTTATAATAAAATACAATTTCTTGTGTCTATATAAGTCTTTAAATTAATAAACACTTGTATTGATATCAATTCTACATTACGGTATTGTATTATTACAATTTATTTATCGAAGTTTGTTAAATCACTTTGTGATACTACGTTACAATATGTAACCTTGTACTATAAAAAGTTTACGTCTGCAGTATACCATACATTGCTACTTCAAACATAACATTTCCAATTATGCAAATACCTGTCCCAACGGTGCTTCCTGCTTACAGAAGATACCATTAATCATTATCTAAATTAATTTCGTTTAACAAAATCGCCTCTTAGTTTCTTAAAGTCACAATAAAGAGGATCGCGGTGCGGCCATAACTCATCCCAACGCAAGATTACTGATCTTTAATCCCCCCTCCCTGTTTCTCTTAAAGTTAAGATTTACGACCCAAGGAATTATATTCGCCCCCGTAAAACCTCGCAGTCAATGAAAAAAGTTTGCATGTAACCCATAGTTTTGATACGGTGAGGGATGACGTTTTTAATGCCCTTTTTATCTGTGGAAATATTGATACATTAGAATTGGGAATTATAAACCGCTGTAGTAATGAATAGCATATTTTTGTTTTAAATATTTCTCCGTAAATAATTGGATACTGTCATTGCGTCTGATTAGGAGTCACTTTTTGTTGTGGATATCGTGATTACGCGAACAATAGTGATCATACAAAATGAAAACCTATAGTAAAGTAAATCCATGTTTTACCGTCTCCAGCGAAAGCAGCAAAGCAGAAAGGGATTGACTGCGGTGCGCCAATAGCTCGTCATTAAAAAACGATATTTTTCATAAAACAAAAATATTGGAAGTGTAGAGAACTTATATTACAAACTTCTTCATTAGTTTAAATATTCTTTAATATTGTATTTTTTTGGTTTCGTTTACAATGAAATAAAAATAACAAATTGTAAAAAAAAAAAATTTCAAATTAACAAATTTAAAAATGGAATGTCTTAAAGAAATTCATTAAGCATGTAAAGGTTCATTTCACGGAAGTTTCGATGGGATATTACGGGCGACTTAAAAGCAGTTGACAGGTGGGGTAGTCACTAACACATCTTTGCATCCGTGCGACAGAGCTTTTCCCAGTAACCGGATGTAAAAGAACTATTGATAAATTATTTGTAAATTATTCGCCTTGAATTACTTACATTTACACTGGCAAGTACATTCCGTAATGAAATTCCATATTTATCTTAATCTAGCGGCCTGTAAATCAAATATGAGCAAACGTTATACCTTATTAAGGCGTCCATAAATTCGCTTCGCCTTAATATATTAAATCATGGCTCGTTGCTGGTCGCCATGTATTTTGAGATAAGACGCCTAATGCTCACGAAGATGTTCACACAGAAATCTTAGGGAAATTGTCGAAGTGGTTGCTCATCTTTAAACCACATTAATATAAAAGACCTGAAATATTACTGAGCCACGTGCAAATATATTCGCATATGTGTATTTCGTAAAACTAGTGCACTTTAGTCACGTCTATATCCCGCAGGGGTAGGCAGCAGCTAATCGTTTCTAGCAGCTACAGTTGAGAGGGTAAAATATATAAGAAAATTAATAAATAAACTCGCCTATATAATGTGCACAAGTATAATTTTTCTTCGAGGAGTATACAATCTTTTTAATTCCGTTTTTTTATTTCCCGCCCACATGTACGAACGAATGAGAACGAACGGAGCGTTACTCGCGTGACCATTCAACTGTGAAATGAGTAGGTACCTACTTCGGTGGCTTCGTTCGAAACGATCGATATTCAAACCGCTCTCATTATCTTTATAGCATCCAGTCACTACGGCACGTATCTTGCCAAAACTAAATTATTTTAATCGTACAATAAAACAGTAGCAATGCTAAAATGGTACATGATTTTTTTGAATCTTTTCATTGCGGACATAATAGATATCAAACGAAGAACTGTCCGAAATGTTCTTCAAACTGATTATCTGATTACATTTTTGTTCATTACATAAAGTAATTGACGTATATATTGTAAGATGAAAACTTACAGCGGACTGAAAATTTTGTGTCATTTTAGGGCGGAAAATCTCAGTTCAGGTCTTCGCCTCAGAAAGCCTAGTAACTTCGATTGAATACATCACAGGCATTCTTCGGAAGTTCTGTTAGATGTGTATCCGAAGTAGGCCAAAATAATCGAGCAATGTAATAAACAGTGGTACAACAATTTGTCACGGCGTTCTTTATCGGTTCGATCACGCCTAAACAACGGAGCTTATTCATAAATCTTGGCGGCGCATTATTCGCGGGGAAGGTGAAACAACAAACATTACCGGTATAAATCTGCAACGTATCTCCGTTTCCAGCTATACCGACTGCGGACACACGGCCGTGAAGGATGAACAACAAACATTCACTTCGACCGCAACGCGACTGAGGCTGTCGAGAATATCAAAGAATATATCAAAGCGACTCTTCAAGTGAACAGTACATGTGCAATGAAGATAAGTGCATAAGTTTATCAAACCTAGTCTTAATGTTTAAACATAGATTTCCATTCTATAAATTCGAGTGTTGAAATTCGGTACAGAATTGTATAAATATGATTAAACACAATGAATTGAATAAATGTCTAAAACAAAGATCTGTATTTGTAAATTAAAAGATTTTACAGAATTATTACATCAATCCATATTCCATTACGGCGTACACATTTTGGATATGTCTATTGTAGGTATATTGTAAAATAGATACTTATTAAAAATAACTGAATTGTGCATATGATTGTATACATTTGATGGCTGAACTGTCAGTTTGTCTGTCTCGATTGTTATCAGCGGCGGTCGCGCCATAAGACAATAGTAGCGCAATAATAAAAATGTTGAATAGCACCGTTATGATATTATTGTGGCAGCGAGCCGCGCTGATAGCGGATAAACTGTACCCAGTAGACGAATATACATACCTATCACTGGATCAGGAATAATGGTGTCTTACGGAAACTATGCCTTTGACTGTGAAGCGGTAAAATTAATTTTCCATTACGTAAAAGAAAATGGCATGTAGCCAAGTTGGAGGTTTTAATCAGTTTCAACAACAGACAGTAGTGATGAATGATGTAATTTTTAATCATTTTATCAATTGCATTTCGCGCGTTGGTTGGATGTTAGTGACTTGGTATGCTGAGCCGAGAGCTTTGGGTTCGATTCCCGGCAAACATGTGTCCCCGATAAAAATGTATGTGTGTGAATTTAAAACGGAATACATTTGTTAAATGAGATATATTTAAAATTTAACCAAATCGTTATCTAAGATTACCTACTTAAGGAATATACATATATGTAGTCAGTAACGCATAATAACCATTTATTTGGATATGTTAAAATCTAATCGTTTGTTTACAAATGGCGAAACAACTTGTAAAGCAGTACATCGAACATAGAAAATTCAATAAAAAGCTGAAAGCCAATCTTATCTTAAAGAGGAAATTAAGAAACAGCGGCGGGCATCTGACACGGCCGCTCCTCCAGATCGTCCTCTAGTGATGGACTCGACGCTTTACAAAATATCGATGGATCGCTTGAAAAATAATGAGTTTGTGATGCTTTCTACTGCAGTTACCACATAGCTGAAGTGAATAATAAAACTGACAATCAAATCATTAATAAATGGCAAGAATAAGATTTTAAACGACATAATTAAAACTGTGCTACGTTCATGAAACTAAAAAGCAATAGAATCCTTAGGGTTGAGTTTGACTGCGAACTCCCCTGATGGTAAGTGAGTTGCAGTCTAGGAAGCAACAGGCTTATCTAGAAAATGCCTATTCAGTCTTGATTACAACGATCACAAATTATAAGTATCGTAATAGACGTAAGTAGATATAATTTATAGGCAAAAGTGTAATAAACGTTCAAATAATTGTTCAATGCGTGAAACGTCAAAATACACAGTACTAGCTTTGCCCGCGACTTCGTCCGCGTTTGAATTTAATAATATTACGTAGTTTTTTTATCTTTCGTAAAATAAAAAATTCTTCAAAAAGAGTCCTATGTTACTTCTAAAACCTCCAAGAATATATGTACAAAGTTTCATGATAATCGGTGAAGTGGTTTTCGCGTGAAAGCGTAACAAACAACTTATATTCCCATTTATAATATTACTAGTTTTTTCCTGCGACTTCGTCCCGCGCATACATTATTATACATATAAACCTTCCTCTTCAATCACTCTATCTATAAAAAAAACCGCATCAAAATCCGTTGCGTAGTTTTAAAGA
>DWDX01001203.1:0-19934 GCA_018245675.1 Agara michaeli | reverse complement strand
AACAGTACCCAACCCGGGATTTGAACCCAGGACCTCCCGATCGGCAGTCGCGCTAGCAACCGCCCGACTAACGAGGCCGACCTTGTTTTGATCTTGTCTTATTTCTTATTATTTATATAGACAGTGCATTTCGTGTATAAAGGTATGTCAAATTATCGTAATTAATTTGGAAAGAAATCTTGTCACTGCCTAATACTGCTGATATATTCTGTTACAATAACTGTTATCATGTACGGTTTTAAACCCAATTAATTTTTTTTTAATGTTGCTAATATTTGGTCAATTTTTATTAAGCTTTACTCGAATTTTATTAAGTTTTTTTATTAATATGGTTATTAAGAAATCCTTATGCAAAATATATACCCACAAATATAAAAAATACACTAATATCTATCATATCTACAGAATTCTGCTCTGCTTTAGTCTTCTTTGGGCTGTAGACAAAATACATATAGGCAGGTATTGATGGGACGTCGCTTCTTTGATCTGTTAACATTATAAACAGTCACTATTCTGATAAATAGTTCAAAATTATATGAAGCTATAACCTTGCTAGCCTCAATTTTATTAATGAATTTGCACATACAAGATGAAAAAGAACTATCGAATATATCGACCGTATGAATTGTAGAGCATAGTGCGACATTTTAAGAAAGGATATTTTTTGGCAATAAGGATAGTAATTTATTACGGTTTGTATGAAGAGCCTCTTGGCTGACCATTCGACGAAATTGTGGTTTTGAAAACATTTTGAATTCGTTGTTACATATTATTGATTCATTATTTATTATAAGTACCTAAGCGATAGAGCTTCGCTCGGTTAACTGTAAGACTGTCATAAATTGAATTCTTGATACAAAAAAACCTGAACTTAGGTTTTCGAAAAACCTAGGACAATATATTTATATAGTTATATATAATACATATTCAATATTTGTTGGTATAATGGTGAAAAATAGAAAATTAACAATGTATGTTTTAGTGTTACAGGCTGCCATGTTATTACTAATAAAAATTATTAGTAGTAAAATAGCACCGACGAAAATGTTTACTGCTATCGTCAACTCTTCTTTATATGAGTGGTTAATATCGCTAACATGAATTTTCAGAAATTCATAAAAAATGGAAGTTAGTGAAAATGAAACTATGATAAATCATTTTCTTGACCCGCTAAAACAACTAATAATTCAATTTCTCATCGAAATAAGTAGAGCTGTTTTCGCGAAACTCATTAAATTATAAGCACCTTTCACTGTACAAGATTTGCTCGATTAATAGTAGGTACGTACAGAATAAGTAGTAACTTTAATTTCAATAGTTTCACTCTCCTCGTTAACCGTAATCATAGAAGTCTTATTTGCGCGCTACTATGTGAGGTTACCTTAATCGATTAAAAATAAATTATGTATAAAACAAACATTTTTTTTAGGATAGGGATAGTATTAAAGATGTACATATTTTGGTTACACATATACATGTGTAATATACATTACTATTCAATGTTAAATTAAAACACGTTGAATAAGATTAGATATTGTCATAACTAAATTATGGGGTATAATTCCAAATAAAACGGCAATTACCTACAACTGATTAGCCAAAGCCGGGGACAGTTTTATCAGCGGTAATGTTTGTGTAGAGGTATTGTTTGAAAGCCCGTGTACAAAACGTCGCACACTTTAGTTGCGTAGTCGGCGATCACCAGCACGTGCACAGTCGCTCGTGGCAATAGTGGCATCGCGCCATCGACGTGAACAGCGAACATATAGGTACAGGCGATGGTATGTGGTGTGATTATAATTTACCAAGGCAGCCGCTTAATTATAGACCGCGTCTTTGTTATAAACAAGTGACGTATTATTGTGGTTATTCAAAACTCTACACACAACGAAACTAAGAAAACACTCGATGGTGGTTCGTCAAAGCTGAACTTTACACTGTCGTGTGGTGCGTCAGGGCAAACCGCCAGTTGGCTGACGTACTCGTATCGCCGCGGTCGCTACAATTCATATTCTCCGTTTCTTGACGACCTGCACAGGGTCAACGTAAATAGTCGTAATAAGTAGTTACTAATTTGACATCTCTAAGATCTCTTTTAGTATGTGAGATTATTAAAAAAATCTGTGATATTAAAGTGATTCAGCAAGGTCATTAAAATATAGTAAATCGTATATTTTGGGATTGATCGGGTGAGATTTATTTTCGTATAACACACTTGCTAATCTAGCTAGGTACAACTGTATTGCACGCACTAATATTAATAAAGGATTTCTTTATTACTAAGTGAACAAATTTATATTAATACTTGTAGTCCGGTTATTCAGAATATTGTGTTTATTAACAATAAAAGTATTCAATAATTTGTAGAATCATATATCGCAAATTTTTGGTTTGTTTTTATGTTGCATTTAAATTCCTTAATAACATGTGTACCTATGTGTCTGACAAACATGGGCTTTCCCAGTCATATTCCATATAATATGTGTGTTTTATGTCCTCTTCATGCGTCAGCTGCTAGTAGTGTCTACGATACCTTAGTTAGATAAACCCGTTATGCCCGTTATCTGACCGATTTGCCGAAATTTAAGTTAACGTGCTCCAACGTGGTTATATAACAAATAAATATGTGAAAGTTTTCGCTCTCAATTAATTTATGTTTACTATAAAACATACATGAATATAACATGTCTCAGATTGGGAGAAAATATTTTGTAATAAGATTTTTAATCAAGATATAAATTCAATTGGACAAAAATGTGTTATATAAATCATATTTTATTATATTATTAGTAATAATTCTGTACACACTTATCATTTCTTGTCTATTTTATATTATTCCTTATCTATTGACATCTATAGATAATAAATATACATACCTCTATAAGAAATGAGAGTCACAATATTATTTAAGGCATATTTAACTTTTAAATGTTTTTCGAGATATGTCCGTTTTCACGAAACTTCTTGTACCCAGACGGTTACATTAACTGATAAGTGACGATAAATGCTGCTTTTATCACAATTATCAGTTTTATTCCCACGAAAAGTAACAAAATGCACAGATACTAATGTTACTAATTGCGCATAGCCTTTACAGAAAATTTAACTTTAAATGTAGCAATGCTGTATTATTACAGCATGAATTATTAAGTATTATTTTCCTCTAGTTACTTATATTTATGTATATTAGCTCGTTGAATGTGTAAAATAAGGTGAATTGTTGCAATAACGACATAGATAATACAAAAACAATATATAGCCGTGACCAATAGAGCTATAGGTCACGTGATATCATATGGTCAGCTCAGACATAAACATACTCTTTAGAATAACGAGCTAAAATTATGCAGATAATGTTAAAATTAAAATATACAATAATACGAAGCGCTGTAAAAGTAAATGATGGTAGGTATCTTCACATCGATCGCTTTATCATTGTTCATTGGCGTCTACCGATTTAAATATTTTACGTTCTCAGTCTTAGGACAAGTTACACAAATGCAATTAGTAACAGGATCAAAAAGTTGTTTGTTCACAATCCACAAGTCTATTAATGAAAATCCTTTCGCCTTTACAAACTTTTTGAACTTCCTTCTGGTTTATTATAATTGTTCATTGGAATTTAAAAAACATAGTAAAGTTAAAGTTAATTAGTAGGTAGGTACCTAATTAAAATACAAACATAGACGTAACGTAATTTTTTTACGTTTAATAAATAATTAATTAATATAAAAACTATATGACTCTCACTACGCTGGTTGTCTTAATTTTATTTAATTCCTCGTACATTTAATAATGCCTTTAGATAATGGAGAAATAATTAAAACGCTTTTAAACAAATTATCATATTTATGCGATTATTCTAACGATTCAAACATTTTGAACAGGTAGAGCAGAATTCAGTCCAAAATTTTGCATAGAGATAGACGTGACCTTGGGAAAGAACATAGGCTACCTTTTACCGCGAAAAAAGCGGTCGAAGCGAATAAAATTGGGGATGAAAGTTTGTATAAAAGTTCGTCATTGTCGAAGATAAAACCATGAAACTTTGCATTTAGGCAGTTCATAAGAAATAAATAAAAATAATCATTGCGTTTTTGAACGTTCAATCTAAATGGAGATTAAATCGGAGATGAAAATTACTTTTTACGTTAGTATAAAATACCAGAACAAATATTCTTACAGTAAATCACAGCAGTATTATTTGCAATAAAAGTAACCTAGGAAATGAAAGTGCTGCCCAGTCACTATTCCACGCGGATGATGTCGCGGGCAAAAGATAATACAAAATATAGACGTAGATTAGAACAAAAAATAATAATAATGTACAATGGAAACTAGATTAACCAGATAAACTGTTTTCTAGCATTCGGGTAATTGTACGTTTGAATAAAAGCGATTTTTTTACATATTATTAACCCCAGAAACAAAACCAAAAATGTTTATTCTTAATTAACGGCATGGAGAAGATTAAAAATTCCAGTAAAGGACGACGGGGAGCCGTTTCGCTACGGAAAATGTCAGATGGTAACCAACTCAAGAGGCGATAGAAGTCGTTACTGCATAATTATTATTATTACTAACTATTATTCTTATAATCACGTGTATCACACTTAATTATATTATTTTTCTACTTGTTTGCTAGGCTAGTGTTTTAAAAAGAAAATTATTTAAAACAGCAAAAAAGCGTAATAATAATCCGAATAATTGTTAATCTGTATAACTGAGGTCTGGATACCTAATTCAGTGTCCACTGTACCGGAAAAACTTTTTTGTTACAACGAAATATTATTTTCTATTATTGAAATATATATCTAATGTACGATCGTTGACACTAGTTCCAGATCTATATGTGAAAGTTACGTTAAGTTATTTATTACTACGGCTCATAGGACGTGCTGCAAACAGTTCTGGATTGCAGTAGGTACCCGCCCAGATCATGCAAGATTATGGTATAATTGCTGCTTTAGCTATGAATTGTAGCTTGTATCAGCGGGATACCAATTTACAAAATAATTGTAATATATAATCTAATCGATTAGACCTCTAACATTGCCTATTATAGTAAATAGAGCTAAGACATATCTTGTTAACTTCCTTAGCTATGAAATATTTTGATTAATGATGGAAAAATCGCTTAGCAATTGTTATCTGCGTAGGTACGATAACTAAATCTTTAGATAAGAAATACTCAAAGTCCGGGAGTTCCAGGGGGGAGATTGCATTATTTGCAATGTAATCGAAAATTTTATAAACCTTATTGTCATTCATTACCTTATCAATACTTAAGTTACCAGAATGTATGTTACCTTGAATAAACATAATTATTTTGGGGAGCTATAAGCATGCCGCATATTTTAATGATTGTATTATCTTTTTGCCTTTAATCCAAAGAGTTAACCTGTCTACCTTGAATATTTTAAAAACAAAAAGATCGAGTCATAATTATTTAATATATATATTTCTTGTTAATTTTAACTACCTCTACAAGAGTTATTACGGACTTAATAATACTCATAATTACCTTTCTGTCCTTGTACAATTTGCATTGCAATGAGATGCCACTTGTAGCTACCTACTATCTAGTCACGCTGTCACTGCTGGAACGAACCTACTGTTCATTTTTAAAATCACCCCAATTACGACTTTGTAGGTAAGTTGTATGTAATATACACGACTTTTTAGACAATCATAAACTATCGTACTTTTAGTTCAAGGTAGGTTCAAAGTAGTTCGGAACAATACAATGTTAGCTTCGCAGACTGTTAACAAATATGAACAGTATTGTTGTGTTGGAGCCTCTCTATACTTAACTAAAAGACATGTATTTTATGTAATTATAGTTACCTATTTAATTTCATATAAGCGATTAGGATTACATAACGGTCTAACAAATCTTTTTCCTTAACTTAACTTTCCTTAACTTAATTGTTTGTTAATGTAAAATATATCCACAAGATGGAAGCTCCTGACATATTATGTTGTGACTGTTCTTATTAGTATGAATCAAAATAGTGATCCGCATTTGTTCGCTTAGTTCTTGTAATGAGTTGTCGAATGAATTTTTTTGCGGTATAGTATTGCCTAACACTTAAATCTTACTGAAATTTAAATTTAAGAGTATAATACAAAATTACGTGCAACAAAATCATAGGTTTGCGTGACGAGGCTTACACGAGTAAGTGCTAAACGCAATTTTCATAAAAAATGAAATGACATTAAATGAATACATTAACAATAAAGTATTCGGATCACTAAACTGAACAACGACTAAAAACTTAATCACGGTATTACAGTCTTGTCAACTTGAATAATATTCTCATGCCTCATGAAAAAATAAACAAACATGCCAACGCATATATATTTCATTGTAAGTGATACAATCATTTTACAAAGATAACGTCAAAGACGTTTATTTGCATAAATATGGGTTCATTCAAACATTTTGCAGAATTATTAATTCAATCCATATTTTGCCTTTTACTGCGTACAGGTGACTTTTGAATAACGATTACTCATACATGTAAAATTTTTCTTTTTGAACATCTTGACATCTCTATACCGTAGGCGGGCGTACTCCATTGGTTAAGAAGTAGGTACTGGTCTAAGTCGTTCGGACTCTCGCAAGTACCTACTTGGTGTCTTATGAACTTAATAATTTACCAATAAATTACACCCGAGCGAAGCAGGGGGAGACGCTTGTATATTTATATTTTATAATTGTATATAAAATAGTAACAACATCACATTTCGCAATTTTTCGGAAACACAAATATTACAAATAAAAGGTTTCGTTTTGTAACTCCATTTTTATCATTTGTGTTTTATCACTATATCAATTTTTCTGTACTGTAAAACTTTACAGATTTATAAATCCCTAGTATTTTGTTTCAGGAAACGTCTACAGTAATTGTAGGAAACTTAAAGGAGCAAGTCAAAGTGGCCAACATGCATGTTCCCAACGGAATTAATGAGCAATATTTAAATGGCAAGTAAAAGCATATTTGATATATAGGTACTCATAATGTAGATGATATATCATGATATATGTGATATGGTATGCGTTTTTTAATTCGTTTATGATAAAATAATCTTCTTTGCATCATTCAGTAACATATCCTAAATATAAAGACGTGTAAGGTCAAGGTGTGTACAGGTCGTGGAAGACCCCAGCGGTTGTGTCCGTAACAGGTACCCGAGTAGCTGATTGATACTTGTTTGCTTGCAGGACCCAACCAGATCATTCCGGCGGATGATTATATTTCGTGTGTACCAGGAGGTCACGTGAAACTTCGATTAGGCTCTCGTGGACTCGCAGCAGAACCTCCAATTTCAGTACCAGGTTTACTGAACAGAACAGCTGCCAGGTATCCTAATGGTGTCGCCCTGGCTACCAAAAAAGCAGATGGCAAATGGCATTCAATTACTTATAAGTAAGTTACTCAATATATGGAATTAGTAATACATAATAGAATATTATTGCAAGAGCTATATATATGTAGTTTATGTTCGTATCGTGATGGTACCTGTCTACCGAAAGTTGCCACAATTTAGGTTTAAAATTTTATTTGATTAAATCGTTTTATAAACGTAAACAGCTTTGGTTTGTATAAAAAATATTGTTTTTTCGTTTACAGACAGTATCAAGACCGCGTACGTACAGTAGCAAAAGCGTTTCTAAAATTAGGTCTGGAACGTTACCACTCCGTCGGAATTCTCGGTTTTAACTCAGAACAATGGTATCTAGCAGATTTAGGTGCTATACATGCCGGGTAATTAAATACATATTTATATATATATATATTAATATTCATAAATACTACTTTTACAAAATTTTAAAAGTAAGGTACGTTCTTATGCTGAAGGAAATAGTTAAAATTTACAGGGGTTACGCCGCTGGTATTTATACGACAAATTCAGCTGATGCATGTTTCCACTGTCTTGAGACGTCCCGCGCTAATATCTGTGCGGTACAAGACAAAAAGCAGCTCGATAAAATATTGTCAATACGTAGTCGCTTGAAACACCTCAAAGCGATAATCCAATGGGAGGGACCCGTGGATACTTCGGTTCCAGGAGTATATAGTGTAAGTGTCATAAATACGTATTATGAACTAATTATTCAAAGCAGGTACTAAAATTTTTCTGACGCCAAGTTTTTTGAACTTTTCGTTCGTGCAATGAACCTGACACCAAGGTTACTTTGTATAATAATAGTGATGAATTAGTAAAGTAATTAGTTGTAAATATATTTTAATTCTAATACCTATAGGTTTTTTAGTATTTTCATTCTTTCTTAAGTAGATTGTTCCTTTGTTCTGTTCATTTATAATCAGTATATCAACAATGTATGATTATTTTCTTAGTGGGAACAAATTATGGACATTGGCAGCAAGGAGACGGATACCGACCTGAACAATGTGCTAAAAACGATATCAGTCAACGAATGCTGTACGTTAGTATATACCGTGAGTGCGTTTTCTTTATTGTTATTTTATAGATTTAAAAATTGTACCAACACAATATTTGCATTGCAATAATACCTTTTGGGATATGGTGAATTATTTTTGGCATTGTTACAATAATGTAAGATGACTACGGTTTAAAGAATGATATAAATCAGAAGATAACATTTCTTTGCATTAATTTACTATCTTCTATGTAATTGCTATTTATATAATTAATGATGCTGACAGTACTGGGAATAAGAGGATAGTTTAATAAAATCCATATAATTGAGTGTAGGTAGGTACAATTCAGATGCCTACTCGTAGTAAATACAGACTTCGATAAGAATATCACGCCACTTTGATAAAATTAGATAGCAAACAACATATTTTGTTATCGTTCTCTTTATTTTAGTCCCAATGTTACCTATTTAAAACAGAAAAGTCTTCAAGGAGTAATTATTAAACAAGTCCTTACACAATTATTATTGTACGTCAATAAAATATACGAACTAAATTTAATCACAAACGTCTCAGTTGTTAAAATTTTCATCTACGTTCAACGCAGCGAGGAAATAACGACCATTTAGTTATGAAATTAAAAATTAGCTAGAGTATCTACCTACCTAGCTGTAAGGATTATTCATCTTGGCATTTAAATCGCTACTTATAAATTCCTCTGTATTAATACCCATATTATGTATGCTTTATGTTCGAGTATAATTTTATTTTAATGATTATACTTTTGCTATAGCTTCCATTTTAGTTTCATTAGTATTAGATCTTCGAATAAGAAATAAGTCATACCAACGAAGTTCCCAAATCAAAATGGAAACATATAAGTAGTGATCGATGTTTTATTAAGATTATTACGAGGAAGATACGTACCTGTAGTGTTAGGTACCTAACCTGTCGTGTTGGACCAAAGACATAGCGCGGAACTTATTAGAGACAAACAGCACGGATGCGTTGATTTGTTGTTGCGTTATTTGAGAAATTACATACAATAGATATTATCACTGGAGTGTACAGAAGCCGCTTAGCTTCATTTTTTTATTTTCCAGTCGGGTACAGTGGGCCCACCGAAAGCTGTCATGTTGTCACACGACAATTTGACCTGGGATGCTTACAGTATCGGTGAGAGAGTCGGCGACCTGCAACCAACAATCGACCGCCTAATCAGCTTCTTACCTCTAAGTCACGTTGCTGCGCAGGTAATTTGCAAAATCTCTACAAAAAATGTAACACTAATTCTCAAGATTATTCTATAGCATCTCATATTGTTTTCTCGCAAAAACAACGACTGTATTGCATCGTCTGTCTCAATCATTTGAAGGCTAAATTTTACAGTTGCTTTTTCGTTCTATAGAATTTCAAATTACAAAGGTGCTAACGAAGTTTTCACTTCAAAAATGAATCATTTTCGAACATCTAATCACGGTCCCTTATGAAACCATATGAAACCGAGTCAAAAACGCTTTGGTGACAGACCGTTCGAATTAACAGATGGTCATTTATAAAATTGTTTATTTCGCATATTTGATCCCATTCTTATCACATAGGTACGTTGAATGTAGATACACATAAACATATAACATTCTTATAACAGACAGAAGGTGTACCGACCTACATATATCTGCATAAATGTAATTGTGTCGACCAGTGTATGAATTGTATCAAAAATTATAGCTAAGTACCTTATTAAATTATTATCTATTGCTACATCAAATAATTTCATTGACTGATAGATGTGTCGCTGTCTGTCCATATAAAGATATCGATATCGATATCGGTTAGGTCGATATGTCGTGAAAAAACTACGATAAAAAAAACGAAAGAAATATACGAGTAATACCTATTTATTTCACCTTATCTAGGCGGGTGTTAATCGTAAAACATGTGGGGTGAGGTAATGTTCTATTTTTATTCATCGTATGTTCACTTTCGCATGTTGCTTTACAATATTCAAAAACTTATATTTCAGTCTTCCACTTCAGGGGTATTGAATTTGAAAAAATGTAAAATCCTTGTAGTTCTCACCATAGTTCTGCATAATTTAGTCTGAGATGTGTGAAATCTATGAAACCGCACTTGCGTGGTAGACAGAGATCTTAAAAGTTTTCATTATGAGGGAAGACCCGTGACAAACAGTAGGTAAAACAAAAAAAGGTTTAACAAAATATTATTCTGTAATGTTAATGTGTCTACACTCGAGGAATATTTACTGTTATTATTTTAATATAAGTATGTACATTTTTATACAATTAAACCTCTACCATCTGCTAGTAATTAATAACAGTTAAATATTTATGAGTATACGTATATATATTTACAAGCAAACACAACAATACGTTTAAAGTAAATTATGTACCAGTACCAGATACCTAATTTGTTATATCGATCGTACCTACTATCAGATCAACAGGCCTGCATTATAATCCTTGATGTACTTGTAAGTACCTACGCTTGAACCAGGTTGGTACCTACATTTGTTTAGGACATGCATTTTACGCAAGAACTTTGTTCATTAATTTCAACGGCGGAAAGTTAATTTTCCCAAAAACATTATGAATGTGGTTACGCGAACGATATTTACCATCAACGTCAGTCTGTGCTTTCAAATGTCCGGGGAGCTCCCTATATCGAATCATTCAATCAATGAAATGAAACAAATCATTACATATTTTTGTAATTATTTAGGTTTACTTTTTGTCACCTATAGCTATGAGTTTATTACACTTAAAATAACAGTTGGGTGATTTAAGTAACACATTTAAACATTAAATTTAATGTATTACATCACTACATAGTATAAAACAAAGTCGCTTTCCGCTGTCCCTGTGTATGCTTAGATTTTTAAAATTACGCAACGGATTTTGATACGGTTTTTAAATAGATAGACTGATTCAAGAGGAATGTTTATATTTATAATAACATCCATTAATTAGTAGAGAAATACTGTTATTTATGAGGTTTCTAATGTGATGTCGTAAATAATTACATTTTTTTGCGGCGGTGGTGGGACGAAGTCGCGGGCAAAAGCTAGTTTTAAAAATATAATACAATTGAATATTAAATCAATAATAATAATAATTTATTACAGGTAGCTGACATCTATGCTACGTTGCATTACGGAGTACCCGTGTTTTTTGCGCAACCCGATGCCTTAAAAGGAAGCCTCGTAGAAACATTAAAAGAAGTAAAACCTACAAGGTGAATCTAAATAACAATAATAAGCGACCTCTCCAAAAATGAAAAACACCAAGTAGAATAATGTAGAGAAAACGTAAACGATTATGAAATTATCAATTTCAAAATATTCAAAGTTTCAGATGATTAATTAAAAGATTAAAGAAATTTACAAGTTAAATGTTCGTAAGCAACTGCAAACTGAAAACTGTGCTAAAGCCGTTTACGGCCAGTTTTAAATGTGTTGTATATTTAAAATTGGTATTCTCCATAACATAAATGTGATATTTGCAGGTTCTTCGCTGTACCTAGAGTTTGGGAAAAAATGCATGAGAAAATTTTAGCAGTAGGCGGTTCGAGTGGTGCAATGCGGCGATGCATTGCTATGTGGGCTAAAGAAAAAGGCACTAAACACCATTCTGCCCGAATTAATGGGTGATTATAATTCATGAATTCTCAATAAACTATGGCTCAATAAACTCATCATGAGAGTAGATGAGAGTAGATATCCAACAGTGAAATAATAAAAAGATAATAGAATGAATACTTTAATGGTAATATTAGAAAAAGGCTACTTAAAAACATAGCAAGATAATAACATCGAACAGGTGATGACATTGATGTTGCACCTACAGTTTTCGTGAATACAAATTATAAACATCTAAGTCTTTCTTTGACCATACTTGTAAAATTCACTTTATTAAGCGACATTATACTTTTGTTAGTTTAGTTACAATATTATGTATGCTTATCAGATATTTTTTTAATTAGAGCTCTCTCAGCCGGAATGATTGGGCTACCAATAGACTTCACGATCTTCGAAATGTTTAAATACTGGTAGGTAGAGGCAGAAATAATCCCCAGATTTGTATTCGCTTTTATCTAAGTGCATGCAGAAATATTGGAGAGTCAGCATGTTAACTCGTTTTTCCGTTATTAGTAGTATGACGCATGTAAACTCCACGATTAGTTGGATATTGTGATAAATAAAAATGATAAAAAGATAATTCATATAAGGGATTTATTCATTATTAATCATTCTTAAAACATAAGCCGAAAAGTACTAATCATTAGGTTATTAATTTTAGCGTGTGACCACATTGGTTTTATATCATTAATTTGTTTCTGGAAGCTTGCTTATGATCATTTACAATGTTCATATCAATAACACACACGAACTGGCGTAATCCATCTGATACCTAATATCAGGAGTAATGAGTTACTCTTACCTAATATATTTTTTTCGAGTGATACTCGTAACAGTAGAACTCAAGTTGTATGGAGAAGACTACGGAATTACATCCTTAAAGGTTATACTAGTATCAAAACTTGTATGTTTTTACTTTTACCATTATTCATATATTTCGATTTCATTAAATATCTCAGTATGTACCTAAAAGGTGTTATAAAGACATGGTTTATACAATGTGTACCGCAAGTGATTCGGTACACATGGCACGATAACATTGTTGAATTAAACCACTTTGCTCGGGTTTTATTAATCATTTATTATAAAACTAGCACTTGAAATATTATTTAATACCGGTCGCGTGATGTCAAAAAGAATAGAGAGCGAAAAAAGTCACTACCACAGTGTACACAAAATAAAATTGGCGCGAAATTCAAATTACGAATTAATACATTCAACAAACATAAAATTAAAATAGATGGATTAACATGAGATTTTTATAAAAACATGATATTCATTTGTAACAGGTTGGAAGGCACAACATGTGGGTATAAAATGGCCAAATCGCTGGTGTTCAACAAGGTCCGAGATTCGCTAGGACTGGACCAGTGCTTAACGTTCGTGAGCGCCGCTGCTCCGCTTTCGCCGGAAATTAAAAAGTTCTTCTTATCCCTCGACATCCCCATAATGGATGCATTCGGTATGAGTGAATTGGCTGGTGCTCACACCCTCAGCATATATCCCAAGTGAGTTAACTAACGGTATAAATGCCACAATTAGTACCGATTTAATTTTACTGTATTCCTAATTAAAATTAAAAGACCGAGTGAAAGAGGAGGAAAAAACTACAATGGGAATATCTTCTTAAAACATGATTACACCTAGGTAGGTACTTACTTTTAAATATTCTTATTAGTTTGCCAACGATTATTTATAACTGACAGTTATGTATAATAATAATTACCACTTTAATTATTACTTACCTACTGTAAAATAAGCATGTCTTACCTATTGGACCTTAAATTATCTATTCGTCCATAAAAGTAATGGAGACGCCCTTGAAATCCTATTTTTTCCCTTACAGATTTAAATTAGACGCGGCTGGAGAAATTCTAGATGGAACAGAAACAAAATTCGATGGGTCACAAAGTGTAAACGGCCCAGGAGAGGTTATGATGCGCGGTCGTCACTTGTTTATGGGCTATATGTATGACGAGGAAAAAACACGGAAAACCATCAATGAGGACGGATGGCTGCACTCAGGCGACGTAGGCAGAGTCGATAGCAATAATTTATTGTACATTACAGGCAGAATAAAGGTGACTTAATGATTGGTATTTTTATAAGTAGGTTCTAGTAGTTTCGCCAATCAACAGGAATAACCTCACAGGATAGATTTATTTCATAAATAGTAATAATACATTCTATAATAAAAAGAAACAAACTATGTATGATTAATGTCGTTTTTAGGAACTTCTAATTACGGCGGGAGGGGAGAACGTCGCTCCAGTACTGATAGAACAGACTGTACAATCTGAATTACTTCATGTGGGATACGCGGTGCTCGTGGGCGACCGGCGCAAGTTCCTCGCCATCCTATTAACGCTCAAGGTAATTAATATTTTTCGTTTTATAATCCATGGAAAGGGCGAAGACCGGAAACGTTCATGAACATTTGCCAATAACGCTGTAGGTACTATGTATAATAGTACATACTAAGCGCCTTGGCGTCGCTTAACTTCACAAATTGCTTGCAATCTATGGTATTGCAATTGATAATAATTCGAGCACACTATATATTACATATGTACACACATGAATAACCCATATAAATTTCCATTCGTATAATTCTAGGCGAAGGTTAATCAAAATACAGGCGACGCTCTCGACGAATTGGATACAGAAACGGTCAAGTGGGTAGCCAGCTTGGGTAGCAAAGCAACCACACTCAGTGAAATCGTGAAGAATAAGGATCCAGTCGTAAGTCAACTGCATTTAAAACTTTCTACTGCCGTTAGGTCGAATACATTATACAGGGTTAGTTTGTCGTAGCACGATTTACCTACAAATATTGCTTGTGTTCTAGACCTCTAGTATGGAGTGGTAGGCAAACACACCAGTACACGAACACGAGGCGTTGGAATATGATCCTTCGAGCTAGTGCAGATTACACACTACTTTTAGTCCTGTAACTATTTTACGATACGGCTTGTATGCAAATGCATCTCCACTTTGTTTGTGTAACTTAAAAAAGCAATGCAGTATATTGGTCGTGATGTTTATTAAATGTTTGTGTTGTAATGTTGTGAGCATTAAAGGTTTCTTTCTTAGCTTGGCAACTCGATCTAGTGTTAATGACTGTTGTTATATTTAGGTATACAAAGCGATCGAAGCGGGTATCGCTCGCGCCAATAAACAAGCAATCTCCAACGCACAAAAGATACAAAAATTTGCAGTACTACCTGCGGACTTCTCAATGAACTCCGGCGAACTCGGTGAGCACATATTTTATATCAAGATTCACTATTTTTAACCTATACCTATACTCGTATATGTATGTATGCTTGTCAAAATTATTGCCTTAAAACTGGCTGGTTATGATTTTTGTCTTCTAATATGAAGTTAGCAGTGCCTAAGAAAGAGAAATTGTAACGATTTTATTCAATTTCAGGACCGACCCTTAAAATCAAAAGGAACGTTGTTTATGAAAAATATAAAGACATCATAGAAGATTTCTACAAGGAGTAAATAATTGTAGATATTAGTTAGGTTATAGTTACTTCCTAACTAATTGTATGTTACAGAATTGCCTCGGATAAACGGGGAGAGAGGTAATCATAATTAGGTAATTTAATGACATTTTTGCTCAACTAAGGGGTAGTTCGACTAAATAACGATCGGTACTTCACGGGGTGTAAATAATATTTTTGTAATTAAAGCACTTTTTAATATAGATAATTTTTGTTTTATTTAAATAATCGAACAACATACATTACACATCAAATAATAAGTTTAATTAACGCTCAATAATTTAGATTTACTAATTAATGTTTTTAGTTATGTCATCGAGGAAGTTATATGTTTTACATTTAACAGGTATTCACGAATAGCTTATAAATATGGCAATATTTATATGTATGGGGCATATAGTTTACCTACTACCTAATACTTCGCATACAACATCCAAGAACTATTAAATGTGTATATCAATACAATATTTCGATCAAATGAAATCTTATAATATAAAATGCAAGTTGCATCTTGCTATGTATACTTTCCATTTGTATCTTACACTTGCAAATTCTCTTGTAAAATATTAAAACACTAATGCAATATCTGTTCGCGTGGTACGAAGCTTCGAAAACCTGGATAATTAAAAGCTAATAGTTTTTTTCATATTGTCCATGAAAAATTACGATATAAGCAACGTAAATCAATTCGAAACAATTGGTGGGGGGATAAAGAGTAAAGCAAAAATGTTTTTTAATTCGTTTACAAATTCACAGAGAGATTGTTTCACACACATTTTGTAAAATATTCCACAATGTCGACAATGTAGTACTTGATTACTGATTGATCTAATCGGAATTAATTAATACTGATATAAACGATAATCATTGATGGCATTGAGTTGCTGTAACAATGAAGATAGCTACGAGTATAATTAATTTGTATATAAATAGACAATGGAATGTATTTATGTATCACCACGAATAAACATATCAAGCAACACTGTAACGATTCACGAATTTATGTCCTGCTAATGTTGTATGCTTGTCATTTTTGCCGATGATTGAACTCATGATATTTGGCTTCGAGTGTGTTCGATGTATATTGAACGTCTCCATATATGTATGTATGTCCTTAAAAATAATAGGAATTTAATATCTTAGAAAATTAGTACAAATTTATAACTTACACTCTGACGTTATAATCCAATGTATATGTGACAAATATACCGGTTACTTTTCTATGAATGTCGTATGGAAATATACCGATGAAATGTAACGTGTGGCCACTGTGTGAGACGAGACAATACAACGTGCAAGCGTTTGTTATAATATAAAACGCTTAAAATATATATTATAACGACATCAATAATATCATTTATCATTAGACAGACGTCTTACAGTTTACCAAGCGCAGTATTAAAAAAAATAACGAATAACAATTGCAGGCTTATGTGCAAGTGCACAATTAAAATTTCCTTATCTTTTCATAAGAAAAGAAGAGAATAACTCTTTTCGGTAACTTAAGTAATCTACATTGAAATGTATCTGTCTTTTACGTTTTAATTTCAGTCGCATAATCGCAGGATCCCAAGTTTAGCTCGGATCGACGAAATACAACCGCGCTTGCACTAACCCGAAACTATATCGTAAAGTATCGTATCGTAATATTAAGCATATCCGCATGTAAGTAAATTTCTAAACTGTAAATTCGAACTGTTAAACGTAAATTCGCTTTTAACATATTTGAAGTCTGTCTGATTTACATTGTATTATAAAATAATAATTGATCAATACAATCAAAATGGGTGGGCGATGTGGGGATCTCACCCGGAATAGGATTTATATAAGGATTAACGCGATGCGCTTTCCGGAAGCGTTGAGTAACCGCTATCGCCCACTAGGCCACCAGAGGTCGCCATAAGTTACGGTCGAGATTTTACACATATTGCATCGATGCAAACGGAGCGTTCGAATGCCCACGTTCCAGCTACAAGCTGCGGTAGTAGTCGCGTTAGTGGCTGCCACTAGTGGCCTCATGTGCAACCGCATTAATTTCGCGCAATCGTTACGGTCGTTACGATCCGTCGCCTTGGTCAATGCAGAATGAAGTACGGTGTGGTGCGGGCGGCGCGGTGTAGTGGGGTGCGGCGGGGTGCGGTGCGAGCGGCGAGCTACGAGTGTCGCGGCGGCGCGGAGGCGGGCAGCGGCGGCGGCGCGTCGGCGAGCGGCAGCGGCTTGGCGACTCCGATGCGCACGACGCCGCGCGCCGCGCCCTTCAGCGCCGCCACGGCCTGCTCTAGGCTGGCGTCCTCCAGGTTCTGTTTTGTAACGACATTAATCTATCGCATCGACGTTTTCTCTCTTTTTAAAGGACATTATAGATGATTTGAGAATTAGACTTCAAATAATTTACTAAGCTGGATGATTACTGTTAGTGCGATAAATTATAACTTTTTGAAAGATCATTCCATTATAGGATCTTATTTAGTCCCAGAGAACAACAAATAAAATATGTCAATATTATTTGCACGGCATAAATTAGCCTCTTTTTGCCAGTTTTTCATCTTAAGTGCCAAATGAACTGACCTGGTCATTAACAAAAAGCAAGCGGTCGCCAGGGATAAGGCGGCCGTCCTGCTGCGCCACTCCGCCCGGGACAAGCGAACGGATCACAACTAGTGTATGCGCAGGTCGCATCGGATCCTGGTAGTCCAGGATCGAGAAGCCCAGTCCACGTTCGCCTTTAACCAGCTCTGTAAGATAATAATGACAAAGATTTACGTTTATTTGTTTTCTATCGATCATTTATTTATATTCTACCGTATCAAACTTACAAGATCATCCTTACTATTCTTTGAGCTAATGACAGATAAAAGAAAACCAAACAGAGCTATAATTTATAATCTTTAAAATTGGATGAACACATAATATTTCCGTATGTGTACGTTACCGATAATCTGAGGCTCCGAGGACCACATGGCGAGGCCGGTGAGCGGCTCCAGCGAGCGCGAGCGCACCTTGCTGCCGGCGCACAGCGCGCCGCCCTCCTCGGCGCCGGCGCCCGCCAGGCTGCCGTCGGATTTCGCCTGCAACGTACCGACGGTCCTTTCCTCAATCTTTTTTTCAAAAAACATTATTATACTAAAAAGGTTATAGCTGATTACATTACACAAGGAAAGACGTTAGTAAAGTGAGAAGGATAAATACATAATGAAGATCTAAATAGTTTTAAATTTTATGTTAAGGCCCTCATCTTATTAATGTTATAATTTTACGCTAAAATTAGATAACTTGTGAAATGCATCCCTTGTTAATTAAATATTTAACTGGAAGATATTCATAAGTGCATTTAAATGATCACATAGGAGGCAATATAGGAAAAGCTTAACAGTTACCTTAACAAGTGTAGCAGCTGGTGGTGCAAGTTCAATAGCGGGAGCGGACACGAGAGCGGGCAGAGGAGCAGGCGCGGGGGCGGGCGCGGGGCGCGGGCGGGAGCAGACCATGCACACCTCGCTCGACAGTTCCTTTAAGATCGATACCACCTCCAGGTGGTTCATGCCGAGTAGCCGGTGGCCATTCACTTCTATAATTGTTAGTATGCAAGCCATTAGAATGAAACAGTTCAATAATCTTCGTACAATATCAGATTTTAAAGATATGATCTTAGACAAAATATGTGGTCATTACACAAATGTTTGTCCTGGGTGAGAATCGAAACCATTACCTCCAGTTTAGCAAGAATTCTTATGATTTCAACAAAATCAATGTTTAAACAAGCAGTGTAAAAAGAATTTCTGTACAAGTGCCACGTTAACGATATGAGAAGGTTTATATTTGGGCATAAAAGTATTGGACGTGAGTGCGGACCTAGCAGCTCGTCCCCCGGGCGGTGCACGGCGGCGCGGCCCACGGGTCCCTCGGGCAGCACGGAGCGCACGTAGTGGTGCGGCCGCACCTCGCGCCCGCCCTCCACGTCCACCGTGCCCTCCAGCGAGATGCCCAGGCCGCCGCCGCCGCGAACCACCACGCCGACCACTATTTCTACATCTTCACCTGTAAAATACACGCCACTAGACATTTCGGATTCAATTACCTGTACTCTTTGTAATCAAATCAATATTCAATTTTGGTATATTAACTGGACACTTCATAAAGATGCATATTAAACTATTAACAACGTCTACTCTTCCACTTCTTTGTCTTGAGTTCTGAATATTTGTAGAAATAACTTGTCTACATTAGCGGCCAAAAAAACTTACTTTCTTGCTTGTTTAACACTTTGAATCCCATATAAAATCGATCGACAGTAAACGAGTAGGACAGCACTACGACAGGTATTTGTCTCGATTACACGACAATATGACAGACTACATG
>DWDX01001202.1:0-19936 GCA_018245675.1 Agara michaeli | reverse complement strand
ACCCAACCCGGGATTCGAACCCAGGACCTCCCGATCGGCAGTCGCGCTAGCAACCGCCCGACCAACGAGGCAGTCATCTAAGCATAATATGTACAAATATTCATGTTTCCAATATTTCTGGCTTTAATAGGTTTTTCATCTGTATATCAATACGCTCTGCGATATAAGGGCCGCGCAATTGACTCGCCCAGATCACGTGTTTTTTTATATTGCCATCCGTCGCATCGGCTGTATTTTTGGTTATAAAACGTTACGTTTTTAGCCGACTTCAAAAGAGGTGGAGGTTCTCAATTCGACTGCGTTTTCTATAAGTATAAACAGTAAAATAAAGATTTAATGCCATTAATGTCCTTATGTTATTTTTAAACCACACTCAACGTACGATTGGATCTTGAAAGCATTCCGTTATCGCAGATCTACTAAAACTTAGAAACGAAAAGCTACTGATTATTTACAAGTTAAACAGCGCCTCCTAGTAACTCGATACGTATAATTTAGTATCATTATTATCATTATAATGACGTAACGATCTAATGATACATCCTCAATTACAGGATAATAGGCCTTCTTGTTATCGGATGTTTTAGAATGTTGTTGTGCGCAGTTGTTGATTTTTATTTTTCAAATGAACTCCTACTTTTCTATGGTTATTTCGAGCTAATTCTAGTTTTTTTTTTAAAGAGAACAGCAAACGAGTTGGCCATTAAATTTTGCGAATAGTCTACCGGACGTTCGTTCGAAATAATAATAAAATACACACCAATGAACTTGATACTTTTTAAACCGATTATAATAATGATTACATTCTGTTTAATATACGTATAATTATTTTATGTATTTAAATATAATTTTCATAATGAAACATGTAAATATCTATTGTAATTTGACTTTGATGAAAACGTCTTGAAACTACTAATATATTTTTGGCGCGAAGATATATTATTAAGAAAATCCGAAAAACAAAAGAGAGCTCGGGAATGGCATCATTCTTTATTATGTAGGAAAAGAGGTGCAAAGTGTACAAGATATTTTGTGATGAAAAGAAATAAAATAACTCTATAAGCACAAGTTCGAACTTTATCCCATCCCAAAATTTGAAATATAATGCATGTTAAAAAAAAAAAAATTGTGTTAACGTTTACTTTTTGTTCTTCAGGTTACTCGTGGGCGCTCCATTGGGACAGAACTTACAACCGAACACTACGAAGTCTGGAGCTCTTTGGAAATGCGGCCTCACGCCGGCCGTAAGAGACTGTCAGCAAATCGTCACAGACGGAAAACGAAGTAAGTAAAGTCGATAAAAAATTTAAAAATAAATATCATCAGCCAAAATTTCCATGACTTTTACTGGTATAATAAATTCAAAATATTATATCATATTATTAAAACGTTAAGCTGTATGTTGATATCTTGAGCATTTGACAGAAAGTCCTGTAATATAACTTGTTACTCTGAATATATGCGTGTCGTGCTATGAAGTCTTCTTTTTCCAAAACCTTAAGGTCTTGTTATTCTATGTTCTTAAAATGTATGACTTCTAAAACCTTTTTTTCTACATTATAGGGCTACGTTGTATGGACAGAAACGTAAAGTAGTTAATGTTTGGTATAATGCACACGATGTTATTTTAAATCGAACACTTAGTATAAAACGTAGACACATAGTCACACAAACGCAAAAACGCCAAATACAGCTAAAAACCAAGCACATAGAACGTTCTAGTGAAAATGTACAAAACACAAAAGTAATTCTCACAGAATTCGTAGTGTTCGTTTGAATATATGTATAAAATGTGTAGTGTAATTGACGTGTATAATGTAAAAAAAGTTACACCTGAGCGGTTTGTCGAGCACTATTGTAAAAACATTGTCATTGTACTCGGTGGTTATAGAACAAATATTTATAAAACAATTAAATTAAACTTGGTCTATAAGAACTGCTGGAACGGTCATAATATAAAATCAGTACAAATTTTAACTAAAATGTTGTCTTTTGTCGGTGGTGCCCCAAACAGCGAAGTACGGCAGTAAGATAAACAAGAGTAAGTGAGCTGTGGTCTCAACCTCCTTTACTTAATTTACTCCTAATACTAATAAAAACTAATCGCTACTCTTTACTTTGAATTTACTAATCGTCGAACTGTACGCTGAGTTCCAGCTGATCTGTCATCAATACATTTAGCATGCACTAACTTACTGATTTCAAATTTTATTTTGCACACAAACAATATTTACATACTCCGTTATAAGTACTTGAAATGGATTTACAATATCTCCAAAAAACACAGTAACTGAAAATGTATTTCTGAATTTTTTTATAATAGAAATCTATTTCATGTACATTTACGTAATCGAGCACTAACAGCTTGCATAAGCATCCCCTTACAAGCTTGAGCTACTCAAAGCACTCCGTTTAGTTATATTGTTGATACGATTACAATTATACTGGAGTATAATTGCTTTTAATGATTTTCTTCAGATATCATTCATTAGTTTAGATTACTTTTGCTTTATACATATACATATAGATTAAAATTAAATCATAGAACAACGTTAACGTCCGGTCGAGTTCGGTAGCAGTAGACTTCAATTGAAGTTACTCGTATACGAAGGTAATGCTAATAGGTTTAGAGCTTCATATTTGTTTTTCTGATAACCGTAGCCGCGTCGACGTAGATTCCCGAAGTTTGCAGCGATAATGAAAACAAAATCTATGCATAGAAAACCGATGAATAAAACAGTAATTATAACATCACACGTAAAAAAAATTAAAGGTGACTGGTATTAAACACTTAACCCCATTGAAATAATAAATTCGATACATATTAAAATGAATGCACAAAACCTCTAATAAGTAATAATAGTTCATTAGCGAAATCCATAGTATGTCTGGTATCAGTAACGATTAATATCGTCTAACATACATGGATACTATGTAGATAACGCTGGGCCGATTAACATGCATATAGCGTAAAGTCTAGCCATACTCACGTTCAAAATTATAATTGGTGTAATTTGGTGAATTAACGAATCGGCCACCGATTAATTTATATCAGTATTTAAGCTCGAAATTAACATAACGTAGATATCGATAACGTCCATTAACCTGAGACCACAAGTTACAATCGTATCACGCCGTATCTTCACAGTGATTCATTACAGGTTTGCAGGAGGGTATCGTCACCTTTGTAGTACAGAACACCAGAACTCAAGGTCGTTGAAAGCCGAAAATGCATGTTTTTCAATGCCACAAAGGCATTCGCACGATATTTATGCAATGTGAAAAAAATCACTTTTTTGTATCTTTTTGTAACGTTTTTACGTTTATACATATACATAGGTTTTGTAATATTTCCTATATTGCATCATACACGCCTGGTTGCAATGCTTTGCATTAGCCGACATTCCATAAGTATGGTCTGTGATTGGGATTTAATTTTTATTATTTGAAACAAAAGCAATCTCTTCTTATATGGAATTATTTGTGTTGCTTTTGTTTTTTATAATCCTGTTTTATTTTTAAGATTTAAATAAAATATTAAGAAAGTCAACAGACTATATAGCGTTTGGGTTGAGTTTTGATTAACTATTTTTTTTAAAATATCACTTAACTTTATGTTTCCGTTTGATTAAATTTGTGTCTAATAGGGCTTTGTTAAGCTTTTGAAATAATATAACTTTGCCTTTGAATAAATACATTCATTAAATTCGATTACTAATCTATATGTGAAATAATGTTCCAAAATGTATTTTAATTTATCATTTGCTATAACGAAAACGCCATGCAGGTTTAATCTATGATGCTTTTATGGTTCTTCGTTTTAAGATAAAAATTTAGCACGTTATTTACTCTGTATAGCTTTGGATTCGCATCATCTGTCCGGACCTCACCCGGACGAGATCAAAGACGGCCAGTGGCTCGGAGTGTCAGTGCGCAGCCAGGGACCGGGGAAAAAAGCAGTCGTGTGTGCTCATAGGTAAGTGATACGAATAACAAATAAATTAACTAATATTATTAATACAGTTAGAGGCTGATGATTGAATGTCTATAATTAAATACAGAAACTACGGGAACAAAGCCCAAAATCGCAGAAAAAGACACAAGATCCCTATGAATTTTAAGCTCAAAATAGCCCAATCCATAATAGCTAAATCTACCAAGATAAAGATTAATATAATGATGATAATTTACATTACAGATACATCCGCAAGTCTGGAGAGTCCCAATTCGGCCAAGGTCTTTGTTACACACTTAGCAATGAACTTGAATTGGTCGATGTTTGGGAACCATGTCGAGGTCGCTCAGTGATTAGGTGAGATTCTTCACAACGACGTCCTTAATTTTATGACAGGCAACATCATTTACACAGCAAACATACAATCTCTTAGATCTACGTACAAACTCGTATATAAAACGGTAATATGAAAAAAATCAACAAGTCTATGAATTCGTCGGAAATGAGTGAAATCCTAGGCATTTTAGTTTAGTCGGATTATTTACTAAATATTAAAATGTAATTGGACACACATTGAAAGAGATTCTAATTCACGTTTAATCAAATAACTTCAGGGAACACGAAGAATTCGGCTTTTGTCAAGTCGGTACCAGCAGCTCGCTTCTGGATGATAATACTTTGATTATGGGCAGCCCTGGCCCTTACACGTGGAGGGGAACAATATTTACCCAAGACACAAATGATGACTTGCTGGAGAGTGATCACGCTGTTTACATGGCACCAGTTGAGGATGGAGTTAGTCCTGTGGAAAAATACAGCTATTTGGGTGAATATATGACAACATAATAAGTTTGATGACGTGTAAACACTTTTTACTACTTCTGTCTGATATTCTTATAATTGTCAATTAGGTTCAAAAGTATATCAACGCGGTTGATATAGAGAATAAAAAACAATTTACACCTATAAAATGAAGTAAATATTGAATTAGTTATTAATTCATTATCTCTAGTTGACGAAGCTAGAGATTCCGATAAAATTTAACGATTCTTAGCATAGACAACATTAGATTCCGGAGAAAATTTACAAAATATACATACCAATATGAAAGTAAAGGACATGGCCTGGTATATAACATTTTCCTAAACTCGTAGCTATTTAGGAATACACAAGCGCTTCCCTTACAGGAACTGTAAGAATCTAAATGATGGAAATCATTTAATATATATAAATCTTTCAGGTATGTCGGTGACGGGTGCTTCGTTCTTCGGCCCTAAGCCGTCGTACGCAGCAGGAGCACCTCGAGCACGTGGCACCGGTCAAGTGGTTCTGTTTAGTAAACAAATTATCGACGACTGGACTAGAACTGACGTCGACATACTCAACTTCACTCTTATGCTTAATGGCGAACAATTTGGTTCTAGTTTCGGTTATGAAGTTGCTTCCGCCGACGTCAATGGTGACGGGTAAGTAATATGTGTAAATTAAATATCCTATCTCCACAATATATACTGATAATACATGTGTGTGTTTAACCTCGTATTTCTGTATACATGTTAAACAGTTTCTTTCTTGGTGGCAAGTTGCGAAAGGTTACTTCCCTCAGCGTACAAACAGTCTTAAAATAGACACTCGTAGAAAGTTGTATGCGAACTGTTATTGTAAATACTGATTCCAATTATATTTCAGGTTGCCAGATCTCCTGGTCGGGGCCCCGTTTTACTTTTCGCGCGATACCGGTGGTGCCGTTTATTTATATCTCAACGTGAAGCACAACTTGCCACCAGATTATAACATAAAATTAACTGGCAAGCCGGAATCGCAGTTCGGTATAGCCATCGCTAATGCCGGAGACTTGAACAAGGACGGGTGCGAAGATATTGCGATCGGAAGTCCTTATGAAGGCAACGGTGTGGTTTACATCCACATGGGAGACAGGAAAACAGGACTTAAATCGAAACCGGATCAAATTATTACAGCCGAATCCTTGCCAAGACTTATGAAGACGTTTGGCTATTCCTTATCTGGCGGCCTGGATCTAGACGCGAATGGATATCCAGATCTATTAATTGGTGCTTATGAAAATGTAAGTTATGAATATATTTGGTTTATATTTATTTCATACAGTAAAGTGATAAGTATTTTTTCATACCATATTATATTTTTTTGTTTATTTTACAATTTTAGTAAAATTATCAAATTTCTTTTACAGAGTACTGTTGCATTGATCAGAACAAAACCTATCATTGATATAAAGACTTCAATCCGACCGTCAAATACCATAATAAATATAGACCCAACGATACATGGTTGCGATAAGGACCCCTCTGCGAACTACACATGTTTCCATTTCCAAGCATGTTGTATAATAAAGTCTCTCGTGAGATCAGCTCAGAGCAATGTTCACGAATTGAATTACGTCATTGAGGCGGAGACTTTTCCCGGTGGCAGAAAATATTCGAGAGTGTTCTTCGATTCTGAGAAATCCAACATGATCAACAAAACGATTCACTTAGGGAAAGACGTCGAAGATTGCAGAGAACATATTGTCTATCTCAAGAACAATACTAGAGACATACAGACCCCAATCAAAGTAAGTATATACATTGCAATTAATGATATAAAATCATTCAATTAGAAAAACTACTAGCCATACTTGCTTGACATTCTCCTGAACCGGTCTAAGCGTTTTGGCAAATCGTTTCCTTCATGTCATGTGAATAGGCATTTTCTAGGCAAGCGTGGTACACCTTAGACTGCACGTCACCTACCATCAGGTGAGCTTGCAAACAAACGAAATCCCCATTTGATAATAGAAGGAAATACCTTTGTTCGCATACTGAAAGCAGCACGTACAAACAATTTGCTCTTGACCGTAAAAGACTGTAAGCCGGACAATACACGTAATAAACCTGATAATTATTAATTCGTTTGTTATCAGTTCCAGGTGAATTACAAGATAGTCCACGTCCAGCCGCAGTACTCTACGATTGGTGATCTACCTAACATAGACGACTACCCCGTGCTCAACGCGACGGCCACGACCTCGTTCAGTGCAAACTTCCTCAACGACTGCGGCTTCGACGGCGTGTGCGTCAGTGATCTGATCGTGGACCCTGTTCTGCAACTGCCTAAAAGTAAGATTCTGAGTGTCTAATCGTATCTAGTCAGTACCAAACATCCAATTAATGTCTCCATAATTTGTCAATTTTGATGTTATTGTTTGCTTTACAATGCTTAAGAAATTATAATCAAGACTAACGCAATTGAATGTCGGTATTTTATTTCAAGAAATATACTAATTTGTTTTATTGAAATGTATTGTTTCAATTTTTAGCCGAAGACGGCAAAGCTTACGCACTTACGTTAGGACAAGAAGAAGAAATTAAACTTTCCATCTCCGTGGATAACTACGGAGAATCAGCTTACGAAGCTCAACTCTTTGTCCACCATCATTCGAGTCTACATTATATTGCTGCAAACATTAGCGTGAGTAGATTTAATTTGACTATTGCTGTAAAAACTAAAACTCCATTAAAAAAGGTTTAAATAGCAACTAAATTAACCTAACAAAAATAACATTTATCTCGTAACTACAATGTGGCAACGTTGGCGGTCTTCGCGCTATCCGAGAGTTATTTCGACTAAAGAAAATTGCACATCGACAGGGCAAGCACATGATCTGCACCAGCGTCAACAAGACAACAGTTTCGTGTTTGCTGGAGAATCCTTTCAAGAAGCAGCCGGAGGGCGCGGCGCCCGTCACCATGCGGTTCGACGCCAGATCTTTAGAAGACAACGAACCGTCCATCATTTTCACCGTGTGGGCCAACTCCACCTCTAAGGAGTTACATCCGGCCGTGAAACCTGTGCAAGTCGAAGCTTTAGTTATAAAGAACGCTGAACTGCTTATAAAAGGGTGAGATATATATTCTAATTTATATCACTTATACTTATAAGGTTCATCGTAACCTTTTCATAGACTTCGTGTCTTTTGTAACTCTCGTTCTAAAACCAACCGATAAAATCTTTCCTCGGTTGCCTCAAACAATGTCCATTTACATTATAGTGTGTTAACTTTAATCATTAGTTTGCTGGCCAATTGTCAAGATTTTTTGTGACTCGGTAAAGCATAAAAGGCTAAAGGTTAGTTCCAACCAGCAGTGATGTGGATTTCTCGATGTCAATCATAAAGATAATGAAAATGTTTAAATAAACAGCAACTCTAACGATTTGTAATCTGCGGAAAGGAGAAGGCACCTTATTACCCCGTCTGTGGTATTCAGGTTGGACATTAATCATGGTATTGTTGCGTTACAGAGTGGCGCGGCCGGAACAAGTGTTCTACGGCGGCGAGGTGAAGGGCGAGTCAGCCATGACGTACTTCGACGACGTGGGGACTCGGGTCATACATACGTACCAGGTAAATGTTGTAAACAAAATGTTGGCAACAGGAATTGTAACAACTAGACGACATCCACTAAATAGTGTTACGTACATATTGGCCTCATGAAGATAATAATATATTAATACGCAAATCTCCTTTAACTTATACATACATTTCAGAATTCAATTGAATTGTCGCTCATACATTAATTTTCAAAATATTGATTTTACATACATCGTAAAACGAAATGAAAGTTTTGGCTTCGTACAGAATTTTAAAAAGTTTTGACACAAAACAATGGCAATGATGTTTCCAGGTATTCAACGAAGGACCCTGGCGAGTGTCATCCGTTCAAGTGGTGATATCGTGGCCGCACCAGGTGGCGTCTGAAAACGCTCAAGGGAAATGGCTATTGTATCCCGAGGATGTCCCTACCGTTGACGGAGAAGCAGGTACACATTTGATCGGCAATAGCTCATTAGAAAAACATCTCATTATCTTTAGAAGTGTCTACACGAAAATGATTTAAAATGAGTAAACCTGCTTTACGAATGTATGCTTTTTCGTTGATTAAAATTCAATCCCACAAAATTGTTTATTAGTAACAATATATAATGTAGGGTCCTACAGATAAATAAGAAATATATTGACGTTCAGTCGCCATTGAGTACCTGTAAGAAATTTGATTTCTATAGTCAATAAATATCACCACAAAGGGTATGTTTGTCTTCAAAATCATCCTTTCATTTAATTAAGCTCGTTTTGTTTTCAGATCAAAGCAACGGCGAATGTTTTATATCAGAGAGCAAAATAAATCCTTTGAAACTCACAAAACGACCTGGCACCCCGGAGCCTTACCTAGAGAACCTCGAAATGGATCCGTTCCTTAACACGGGGAAGTTAAGCGCCAGTACCAGCGAGAGGAAACACAATTCAACCAGCAGAAAAGTGACTGAATATTCATCGTCCTTCGAAAACAGAGTGAGACGGAAAAGAGAGAGCGATATCGTAAAAGCCGAAGCCTACACAGACAAGGACGGCCAAAGGAAACAAGTCGTTAACATGGTCAGTACATTATACGTTTAAAATTTGAATTATACGATAAAGAATACTAATAAACCTTTTTGAAGTACCTAGAGGTAACCGGAGCATTAATTAATAACTCTCAAATTAAAAAGCATTTCTTTACTAAAGCTTATAAGAATAACGCTACAATATCACAATTTTTAAGACTGAAATAATGTAATCATAATAATGAGTCATTTTCTATTTAACAAAAATTTTAATGAAACTAATTAAACCTGTTACATTTTTTCAGAACTGCCAAAAGAAGACTGCGAAGTGCATAAAGTTCCAATGTATCATATACCGTCTCGGGCGCATGCAGGCCACTACCATCACGATCAAGGCGCGCCTGTGGAACGCCACCCTCGTGGAGGACTACCCGCGAGTGAGCCACGTCAACATCGCCTCCGCCGCCTTCATTGACATTCCCGAGCATTACAACATCCATCAGAGTAAGCGGCACGACGATACCGCTACGGTGAGTACGATTTCAAATGTTCCATCGATAGCTGGAGCGATTTCGCTTTGAAAAATATCACACTGGCTCCTTTCGTAAAGTATCATGAGCGTTACCATCCTTCAGATGCGAAGTTTATGCCAAATTTTATCAGTATTGTATAAAAGTAATGACTACAGATATTTATAATGTGTGGTTTACTTAAAATGGCTGATCTCAATTACCTATAGTAAACTGGTTGCTCCATACGGCATCCATTATTATAAACCATAGTTGGATTACGCCTATAGAAAAGAACCCAATTTCAATTAAATGGTGTTAGTCAATATAGACAGACTATTATTATAAGTCACTTGTTATATCTCTTCTGGAGTAGCTTCTAATGGAGCCAACTGTTCTAATAAACTCAAATAGACCATCTCATCAATGGGAGATAAAGCAACACCATACTGGATGGTTTAATATTTGCAGGTGGAGACAGTTGCCTACCCGGACCTAAAGATAAGCGAGCCGTCGGAGGTGCCGCTGTGGGTAATAATAGTGTCGGTGATAGTGGGGCTTATCGTCCTCGTGCTGCTCATAATCGCGCTGTGGAAGCTGGGCTTCTTCAAGCGCAGCCGGCCCGACCCCACGCTGTCGGGCAACCTGGAGAAAAACAACCACGAGGCCAGCCCCTTCATCGGCCGCGACAGGAACAGTGTGCGATAGCCGCCGGCGTGACGGCACATTGACAGCTACGGACCTTTAGCGCGTTCGAAGCGGAACTGTGTACATATGGAACGGACTTGATGCTGACTGTTGGTGGATCGTTTATTTACGATACGGTGTCGTTTAAGTAATATAATTTAAAATATCATTTGACTGTGATGTCTTCATAGAGGAAATACGTGTGTAAGAATGTGATGATGTTGTAAACGGGCGTTTTGTTTTGTTAATGTTTGCACGAGTCCTTTATGTGAAAATTTTTATCGAGGGTCGTTTACACGCGACAGAGTTTAGCGGCTCGCAGCTGGTTCTCTCTCGGCCGTACAACAGAGCTAACAACATCGAATTCAATTGTCAAAGCCTGATCAAAATATTTGCATTTCATAAACTAATGGACTTAATAATATATTTGTTTTATAAAAAAATTAAAAAGTCAGCCATTTTGATCGGATCACATTGAACATTGTAAATGCGACGCGAAGTTTAATGTGTTTGAATCCGATACACCGCGCTCTGTCAGGTGTAAATTTTCCTTGAAAGTTGTTTTTATTTGCAGAACTGCATTTTTGTATTGTGAAGATGATAAAGTTTTAAATGTTTGTTTATATATTCGATGAATATGTAATATTGTGTAAATACATACTTGCCTTAATTAGGTACCTATTATTATTATTATTTATGAAGGCTAAATTTAAGACTCGGTTTGACTAGATATTTCACTAGTCACTGAAAATATACTTATGTAAAATAGTCACAATTTTTTTTTTGTATTACAGTTACATTTGTGCTACTTAAATAGCTTAGAGGAATTTATAACTTGTGTACATTGTCTCAAAGTCTCAGTCGGTACTTAAATATAAAATATACTTGTTTTCTAACCTAACGTAGGTAACGTGTAAATAAATAACGCTGTAGTAAGTTTTAATGACAAATATTTTCAAAACATTGTCTGTTGTTTAAAAAAAAATATGATTTTCGGAAAATAAATTTAAATCATAAACGTAACAAAATTATTTTAGACTTATCCCTTGAGAACACTCACCGACAAATATATTCGATATCAAAAAATAAATATTCCAAAAGTATACGTGTATAGTAGTGCTGGCGTGCAAATTAAACCACAGTAACGGTGTGTTTATTGATACTTCTTAGATTGATGATTAGTCACTGCTTAATAATAAAATAAAAATTGTAAATATCTAGTAGTATTTATAGTAGATTTTGTACGACATTACTTAAAAATGGAACTACTACTTACTACTTTAAAATATTGCAAATTCCACTTTTTGCATCACTGCCAATAAAGTATACATGTATTTTTTATAATATCTGTGCTTATAGTTCAAAGTTGTCCACATATTTTTAATACTGGTTGTGATATTCCTGTCTTATTTATTAGAATAAATATGATTTTTTCCCCAACAATGCTTACCTTATACATACCTACTACATTATAAGATATGATTAGAAAGAAAACGAAATAAAATGGTGCCATTTTAATTGTTGCTCGTTCTTTACATCCTTATAAATACAATAAATACCTTAATACTTTATTTTGTTTTACACACCTACTAATAAAACATAACTATTATTTAAATTATAATTTTTCTATTTTAATTATATTTAATGATTTGCCCGTTTCCTATATTTATTCCTATATTCCAGTTCCTACAATTATTATGTACTAATCTTCTTCAGCGGCAGCTCAGCACGTAGGATCAAATTTATTGTGCGGCGCAGATTTCTGAAACAGAATATACACGTATTCCTGCATGTGTAATAAAAGATACTCACTATGGAAGGCGATAAAGTGAACTTTTTTTATTTTTTATTTATGTACACACAGTAACGACAAAGAAACATGAACATTGAACAGTTGTACAAGGGCAGTTCGGCAAGGGCACTTGTAGGCCCTTGTAGGTGGAAAATTCATTTTGTCTAATATTAACAATAATATTAAAGTTTTAGTCTAGTATACTGGTATTTATCTGGAAGATGGTTTTTTTGATGGGATTACCCATAAATATTTGCGTTTTGCACATCTTCATGTAAACTAAAACTGTACTAAATCTCACATACTCGAGTGCGCGCAATATGCTTAAAAATGGCTAGTCTTCTTATCACTAACCTATTTATATCTAGAAGATATGAACTGACATACAAAGAGTTCTAACATCGCATCTTCCAGCAATATTTAACACTTATAAAATTTAATTAAATTTTATAAGCATCAATTATTTTATATAGCTACATAGATAATAAACATGATTATAAATAAATCCCAGTTTTGACGTACACACGATAATAGGTAATTAAACATTTGTATATGTTAAACCTGCTAAGTGTTCGACACCTTCCAATCAACTTGTGCCTAAAGCCGTAAACCGAGATTCGAGCTCAAATGTCAAACTAGTCGAATGTATTACGATATACGAGTACCTCTTACTGGTCAATGTAACCGAATTGAGTCGAACGTTTCGAAACCATCTGTTTTATATTTTACATTCTTCTTGATCAATAGAAAAAATGGAAATTATATTGGTTACGGTAACTACTATTATGTTCACTTCGTGTGATGGCTAATTAAAAATACGATATACAAAAACAGTCTTGCATAAAATATACATAACATCTGAGCTTAAATAATTGTCCCTTGGTCATTTAACGATATTTTCATAACAAGTTATCGTATTTGAATTGCTAATTGTTATGGAAAATTAACAAAGTGTCATGTCTCAGGATCGTGTTGGTCCAACATCTAGTGCGGCTTGCCCGAAAGCTGTCAATCATGCATTTTATCGGTCATACGTACAATTTCTTTATTAGCTATTTATTTATCGCAAGCATTTATCTACTACATACTTACATCTTTTTTTACCGTTGACCAACAAAAAGTGCACAACGAACTTTTATATTCGATCTCGTTTTTCTGAAGACACGGCTGCTCCAGTTCGCCTGTAGGAGAAAACATATCATTTGTTTATTTTCTATTTATTGACTTATGAATTAACTTAGAAATTGGGGAGCTACTAAGCGCAAACTTAATGCCAACAGCGGCACTGTCCAGTCGGACCTGGATGAAGGTAATAATGTTACTTTTGTTAATAATAATCATACCTTCAATAAAAATACATTTAAAACGTTACATATACTTATCTAAAGCAGCGATATTAAAAACAAGTAACAAATACAACCTTACAGTATTCAAAAGTAATTTTGTTGAACTTTTAAATAAAAGCTCGTTTTAAAATGTCAGAAGCTGAAGTCAAATATCCCTATAACAAGTTCAACAACTGATTAATGACATTATCATTTTAAACACAGAGGCAATATTGAATACCAGGGTCGGGTGTACGAGAAGTGACCGCTAACGGCATATTCGGAAGTCATTGTAGGTCGCCCATTCCAATTGTTACAATTAGGTGAACATGATATGTAGGTGAATTTGATATCTAATCGCATCTGAGGTCTGTCCGCGGGAGATCTTGTGAGAAAATCTTCAAAAGACAAATTAGCCACTAAACAATGTTGCTGCTTATACGAAGTGGTTGTTCCCTACGGTAAACTGTAGCTAACTATGAAGTACCAGTGTAAAGTTGGTTGTCTAGATGCGTGATGTAGCTGCCGGCGAGACGCAAGATCTCGATTTTGCTGAGTTTCCTGTCGGGCGGCTCCGTCGGGATGAGAAGCCGAAGCGCGTTGAAAGCCATATTCACGCTGCTTGATTCAAACGGTATGTTATTAAAATGGATAAATACCTATAAACAGTTTTACTAAATCTCCTACCCGGTTATCCTTCGCTTTTCCAAGATCTGAGCAAAGCGATGAGACAAAACTAACCAGAAAACTAGCTAGAAAAATGACCTATTCCCGATGAACCCTGTTACAAATGGGCTGATGATTATGAGGTACTTTCTCCAATTATTGCAATATTTCTAATATTATGTTAAAATAAAATAAATAAATAAAAAATTGCTAAAATCCAATAAAATTCATTTTAAATTTTATCTTTTCAACTAAAATATAACATTTAACATCGTTCTGAAATATTATTTGTAGAATACCTAGAAAGTGTAATATCAAGAAATTGATACTAACTTTTGAGTGCGATCTCTTTCGCGCGCGTTGGCTTGGCACCGCTGCTTCGCTGTTGGCACGGATTCCGTATTATTTTGAAATGGCACTACAGAGTACAAATGTTCCCAATTTTCTTCATTATATGGATAGTTCGTATAGCTATCCATAACTGTACTTTTAAATTTTGTGATGTTTTAAAACTACAGACGATAAGACGTCGCGTAAGAAGTCTACGAGAGAGTCAATTAAAGTAACAGTTCGAAAGCCGAATGCGTACTAATCCGGGTGCGTTAGTTGGCCCACTAATAAGAGTCCCGCTGGATATCGTTATGAAGGACTCATTTAGGAAGAACAGCGCGCGCCACTGGCTCGGCTCTTAACCGATAATTGTATAAACAGATGCCTCCCGTCGACACGGGCCCGCATCTCATAAGTTCTCATTTTTTAAATATTTCTTTAGCTTTCTCTATAATGCGATTAATATCTTTGAAATGTACAACCAATAAATTCATAATTCTCGTATTAGTTTTAAATTGAAGTATAGCTATTTACATTTTTTATGGATTACAATAATATTATATGCATACTAAGTAAACACAATTAAATAACCGCTTCGCATTTAGTCATAAAATGTTTAATGTTTCAATGGAATAAAAAAACACTTGCAATAAATTCTATTTTCAAAAAACATTATAAATATTCCTAATAAGTAAATCCGGACCTGTTATGGCGAATGGCTTAGTTGTCATCAAGAATGTAAAACGCGGAACTCTCTGTTAGTTTAAGCTAACTGCGGCAATAAATATTTTTAACGTCTGTGTTGATTTGTCAACTGGGTCTTTGTATCCACAGCTTATAAGCAGAGTCGCAATTAAAATAAGCCAGTAAAATAAGATTTTTCAGTAAATATGAAATCATATTAAAACCTTAATCTATCTTTATATAATAGATTTTCTATTTTTATCGGTATTTATCTCGTCTTATCTTGAGCAAACTTATGTATGACACAGGTACAAACAATAAAGTTATTTCACTTCGCCAAAGACCTCAATCTTTGGCGAAGTCTTATTTGATTATCTTCCTATAAAAACAGCCCGACCTTACGTACATTGCACAACTCTAAGGAACAGATTAGGGATATTAGCCCGTAAAATATTTGTAGAATGAATAACTGTCACGTTATTACGACTCTTGAACTAGCGGTTAGAAACCTTGACTGCTAAACCGAAGTTCGTGGTTTCGATTCCCACCCAATTCAAACGTTTGTACGATAAGCACATTTGTTTGTTCTGTGTCTGGGTATAATTTGAAATTAAACTGTGGCATATAAAAGCCCATTTACAAGTAGATACTTTAAAACGGTTCTTCGACAAGCTCATTCTGACTGTTGAACATACCCTAATAGACTAATATTCAAGCGTTTCGTGTAATATTAAAATTATCTTATTGTTAACGTTTCAATTCATAAACAAAAAAAAACAACTGCAATTAATTCTGCTTGAGATCAAATCGTTAAATACTTCGAATAGCTGATTAGTATTTGCATCCCAAGGGAGAGCAGTTCCGTGGGAATCTAGTACATTTTAATTGGTTAAATTATATGACCGGGTTCTAGCATGAAGTCGTTTGTACCGTTAACAAGATGTGCTCTAAAAAAATGAAAGAGGGCGTACTCGGTGTTACTCATAAGACGAACCACAAACATTTTCGGTCAATGGTATTAGTTTTACATACCTACAAAAGATTTCACGTTAATTACGCTTACAAACTGTCGACAGTTTTTAAAATTCCATATGGACATAGTATGATATTTAGAAGAAAAATCGAAATCATATTTTTTAAAATAAGGTAAGCTATTACTTTCGCCTAGTGAAAAACGTGAACAGATATCATTTAAATTTTGTGCATTCATCTTCAATTTTAATATGCATGCATACTCATATAGAAAAAACAAGTTCAAATAATTGGTAGTCTAGAGAGGACGAGCAAAACAAGTGAGGATGTTCGGGTGTCTATTGATTTTGCGAGGTACGTCACGTCCCCTCCACGGTTCCGCGGCCAACCGGCGCGGGCGCACCACGGCCGAGACTTTCTCCTCGCGACACCTCCGCCGGAGAAACGGCAGTCGCGGTGAGTCGCACACGCAGCCGCGCGCGAGCCGACCGCCTACAACGACGACGGCGCGACGACACCTCGCCACCGCACTTCCGTGTTCGAACTTACCCCGCTTTCGCTCCGTAAACAATCTCGTGCGAACGTTACGTGTTTTCAAACGTATTGCCCTTAGTATTAGCGAAACGCATAAACATCACTCGTTTGTCGTGTCCCAGGTGTATTCACCGCGCTCGAGAAGTTCGAATGATGCCTAATCATAATTAGAGGTGAGTTGGGCTGCCTTTCTACTAACGCCGTCCGCTCGGACTTGATGATGACATTCGATGATAAGATGGGCGCTCCGCCTCGTGGTGAACGCAAGGACGCACACTGCTCGCCTGCTGGACCGCTGGACGGGCAGTTGTTGCAATTGTACATCTCTGTGATATTTACCCACTTAGCGTTGTTTTATTATTTGCAATACTTCGGACGTTGCGTAAGCGTGCTTAGATTACATGTGTTGAAGTAATAAAAATGAGTGCTTTAAGTGTTAGCTTAAATAAAATAATAGTGTAAATCAATCTTTATTGTAACTTAAGATGACTGCATATTGATCTTTCCGTATATGCATATTATTACGGAAATTATAAATACTATTGTGTGTTATCCATTTCTAATATTTATATCAGTCCTTGTATTTTCAAGTTATCTGCCGATTTATATCCAAAATATTACTAATGCATTAGTACAATGTAGAGCATTTAAATAAATGCGTATCATTGTAAGCAAAAGGCTATAATATAATATACAGAATTTTAAGCTACTCTAGCTAATAATTGGTAGGCATATAAGCATTTTCATATGTGATTCCATATAATACACGTAAAAATAAATACATATTAATTTTTCTGTAGGACTCACATATAATTATGTGAGACTTGTAGGTACAACCATAAAGAATCAGATCAGGTTATTTTGACATTAAGCCATAAATCAGCTGTTCGGATACAGTCTTACAATATAAAATAATATATAATCCACTATACAAACAAGAAAATCGAGTTTAAACGGCAACTACGAATACCTATTGAGTCTTTTATTTAAAATAACTATACCGACTAACAATCGGATGTATAAAGAACAACTAAAGTATTTCTAAAGCTAACAACTTCGTGATATCCTCTTCTAAATAACTCACCGGCACGTAACTACCCGCGGTGGAAAACCTAATGATTCAATCAGGATCCACCAGTACGTGTACATCCTGTCAATGACCCTGCACAATGCCTGCAGAATGTACTTTATTGATGAGCTTCTGTTAAAATAACTAATTGGTTGTTATGTATGAATAATAATATATCCACATGTGTTTATATGTATGGTGATTATTGCTATTTTCTTTTTTGTTTATAATTGGCGTTACATATAACCCTGAATACTTATGGAGACTGCAAAACATCCGTAAACCTAAGCACTTATGCCGTGCAGATCGTGGTCCGTTATTGATAATATATCATGAGTTCTGCCCATTCTGAGCATTGTAGTTTGATAACAGTCGTGAACAATATCAAAGTCCTTGACAACCACAATCAATCCGTCTGAAAATTAACGATATGCGCGTTGTTGATCGGAATGAGAAAAACCCGTACAAGAACGTGGTTTGTTAATAAACTGTAGTCATGATTATATTTGACGAAGTTCTGAAATCTTCCCTACCGAGGTCTGACTCTGAGCTTTATTAATCCATTAGCAAGACATTAAATTAGCTGAACTGCTTTCGAGATACGGCAAAGCATTTATTTCTTAAAGACGCAAAATTTTAAGACGAACTAAAAGTTACCTGTTCAAGATTTATAAAATCCTGGTGTTTTTGATACGTACCCGATGACAAAGGATTCTTAATGACATTAATGAAGCAATCCGTTAAAATCGAAAATAAGTGGTTAAGAAGCTCGTACCACGTTATCGTAACAGGTAGTATTTTTGCTAAGTTTAATCTTACTCTTCCACGTCAGTGCAACGTAATTAACATTTATTTTCACTAAGACGGATTATGATAAAACGATTTAATGCTAATAATAGTCGGGTGTCTATTTGTATTTAACAACAGAATGGCCGACTCAATGTCTGTTCTGCCAATGACCTATTATGCGTCTAAGTAATAGGTCGCACACGGACACGTCACTTCATGGCAGGCGACACCGTTATAAATACCAACTACCTCAACAATGTCCTGTTATGGCAACACGTTTTGCGAATGCTTGTAAATTTTTGACTTTTATGACAACATTGGCTGTTGACGTTTCGTCAGCATAATTTTTCACTCTATACCTAATACCTACTAGAACGCCTTATCATAGGCGCCAAAACGTACACACAGAGACAATGAAGTAATATAATATCCAATCGATTAGATGTGTATGAACTCCGGCGAGAATCATACGCAAACCGTAATGTTATGCCAATTTATAACTGAATAATTCATAGATATTTTTACATATACCTAAGTATTAAAAAAAAATACAGATCTTTTGACCTTAATCTTGATAACATTTTTATTAAATTTTTAATAAATTCAAATGGTATTTATCTAAGTCTAAATTTATCTAAAAATTAAATACTTTGAATTTGTACAAGATATTCGAAGTAAGTAGTAACTTGTGAGTATTCTTATATGGCGTAGTGATGAATGTGCATGTATGTAACTAAATCGGATATCGATGACTTTAATGGTTGCGAATTCGCTCATCATTACCTTCGACCGTCGATAGAAATATTTGATCATAGAGATCCGTTTTATATCTATTTATTTATTTCGTATTATTCTCATAACCTATAACTTCATTTATTCGCGTAGTTTACCGGTTTTATTACATATGATATCTGTCTTTCAAATAGACACAAAACATACTGCTGCTGCAAAATATACTAACTGTAAATATTTTTTGTTCAATTTTTTAAGTATATATTCGACCCAGCCATAGGTAAAAGTAAATTTGGAGCAAAACTTGCAAAAAAGTATCGACTTAAAACGCATTTTAAATTGAATCCGACAATCTTTATGAAGTATTAAAATACTGTTGGACTTTACTACAAGATACGTAGTTTCATCCCGCGCTTATATTATCATACATATAAACCTTCCTCTCGTATCTATCTATCAATTAAACAAACCGCATCAAAATCCGATGCGTAG